>OZ017739.1:269311828-269416828 GCA_963969285.1 Odontomyia ornata | reverse complement strand
GTTTTTGGTTTTTGGTTTATGGTCTTTGGTTTTTGGTTTTTGGTTTTTGGTTATTGGTTTTTGGTTTTTGGTTTTTGTTTTTTGGTTTTTGGGTTTTGGTTTTTAGTTTTTGGTTTTTGGTTTTTGGTTTTTGGTTTTTGTTTTTTTGGTTTTTGGTTTTTGGTTTTTGGTTTTTGGCTTTTGGTTTTTGGTTTTTTGGTTTTTGGTTTTTTGGTTTTTTGATTTTGCGTTTTTGGTTTTTGTTTTTTGGTTTTTAGTTTTTGGTTTTTGATTTTTTAGTTTATGTTTTGTGTTTTTGGTTTTTGATTTTTGGTTTTTGGTTTTTTGTTCTTTTGGTTTTTTGTTTTTGGTTTTCGGTGTTTGGTTTTTGGTTTTTGGTTTTTGCTTTTCGGTTTTTGTTTTTTGGTTTTCGGTTTTTGGTTTTTGGTTTTTGGTTTTTGGTTTTTGGTTTTTGTTTTTTGGTTTTGCGTTCTTGGTTTTTGGTTTTTGGTTTATGGTTTTTTTTTTTTCGTTTTTGGTTTATGGTTTTTGGTTTTTAGTTTTTCGTTTTTAGTTTTTGGTGTTTTGTTTTTTTTGTTTTTTTCGGCCTTTCTGTTTTTGGTTTTTGTTTTATGGTTTTTGGAATTTGGTTTTTGATTTTTGGGTTTTTGGTTTTTTGTTTTTGTGGTTTTTTGGTTTATGGCCTTTTGTTTTTGGTTTTTAGTTTTTGTTTTTTGGTTTTGGTTTTCTTGTTTTTGGTTTTTGGTTTTTGGTTTTTGGTTTTTGGTTTTTGGATTTTTGGTTTTTGGCTTTTGGTTTTTCGTTTTTGGTTTTTGGTTTTTGGTTTTTTATTTTTCGTTTTTGGTTCTTGGTTTTTGGTTTTTGGTTTTTGGTTTTTGTTCTTTGTTTTTGGTTTTTGGTTTTCGGTTTTTGGTTTTTGGTTTTTGGTTTTTGGTTTTTGGTTTTTGGTTTTCGGTTTTTGGTTTTTGGTTTTTGGTTTTTGGTTTTTGGTTTTTGGTTTTTGGTTTTTGGTTTTTGGTTTTTTGGTTTTTGGTTTTTGTTTTTTGGTTTTTGGTTTTAGGTTTTTGGTTTTGGGTTTTTGTTTTTTTGGTTTTTGGTTTTTTGGTTTTTTGATTTGGCGTTTTTGGTTTTTGGGTTTTTGGTTGTTGGTTTTTGCTTTTTGGTTTTTGGTTATTAGTTTTTGGTTTTTGGTTATCAGTTTTTGTTTTTGGACGTTGGTTTTTGGTTTTTGTTTTTGGTTTTCGGTTCTTGGTTTTTGGTTTTTGTTTTTTGGTTTTTGGTTATTGGTTTTTGGTTTTTTGGTTATTGGTTTTTTGGTTTTTTGATTTGGCGTTTATTGTTTTTGGTTTTTGGTTGTTGGTTTTTTGGTCTTTTGGTTTTTTGTTTTTGGTTTTCAGTCTTTGGTCTTTGGTTTTTGGATTCTGTTTTTGGTTTTTGGTTTTTGGTTTTTGGTTTTTGGTTTTTGGTTTTTGGTTCTTGGTTTTTGGTTTTTGGTTTATGGTTTTCGTTTTTGGTTTTTGGTTTTTGGTTTTTGGTTTTTAGTTTTTAGTTTTTGGTTTTTTGTTTTTTGGTTTTTGGTCTTCTTGTTTTTGGTTTTTTTTTTTTGGTTTTTGGTTTTTGGTTTTTGGTTTTTTGGTTTTGTGGTTTTTTGGTTTTTGGATTTGGTTTTTGGTTTTTTGATTTTTTGGTTTTTGGTTTTTGGTTTTTGGTTTTTGGTTTTTGGTTTTTGGTTTTTGGTTTTTGGTTTTTGGTTTTTGGTTTTTCGTTTTTGGTTTTTGGTTTTTGGTTTTTGGTTTTTGGTTTTTGGTTTTTGGTTTTTTGGTTTTTGGTTTTTTGTTTTTGGTTTTTGGTTTTTGGTTTTTGTTTTTTGTATTTTGGTTTTTGGTTTTTGGTTTTTGAATTTTGGTTTTTGGTTTTTTGATCTTTTGGTTTTTGGTTTTTGGTTTTTGGTTTTTGGTTTTTGGTTTTTGGTTTTTGTTTTTTGGTTTTTGGTTTTTGGTTTTTGGTTTTTGGTTTTTGGTTTTTGGTTTTTGGTTTTTGGTTTTTTGGTTTTTGGTTTTTTGTTTTTGGTTTTTGGTTTTTTGTTTTTGGTTTTTGGTTTTTGGTTTTTTGGTTTTTGGTTTTTTGTTTTTGGTTTTTGGTTTTTGTTTTTTGTTTTTTGGTTTTTGGTTTTTGGTTTTTGGTTTTTTGTTTTTTGGTTTTTGGTTTTTGAAATTGGTTTTTGGTTTTTGGTTTTTGGTTTCTGGTTTTTGGGTTTTGGTTTTTGATTTTTGGTTTTTCGTTTTTGGTCTTTTGTTTTTGGGTTTTTGTTTTTCTGTTTTGGTTTTTGTTTTTCGTTGTTGGTTTTGTTGTTTTTGTTTTTCGTTGTTGGTTTTGTTGTGTTTTTCGTTTTGTTTTGTTGTGTTTTTCGTTTTGTTTTGTTGTGTTTGTCGTTTTGTTTTGTTGTGTTTTTCTTTTTGTTTTGTTGTTGATTCGTTTTGTTTTGTTGTGTTTTTGTTTATGTTTTGTTGTGTTTTTCGTTTTGATTCGTTGTGTTTTGGTTTTTGGTTTTTGGTTTTTGGTTTTTGGTTTTTGGTTTTTGGTTTTTGGTTGTTGGTTTTTGGTTTTTGGTTGTTAGTTGTTGGTTTTTGGTTGATATTTTTAGTTTTTGGTTTTTGGTTTTTGGTTGTTGGTTGTTGGTTTTTGGTTTTTGGTTTTTGGTTTTTGGTTTTTGGTTTTTGGTTTTTGGTTTTTGGTTTTTGGTTTTTGGTTTTTGGTTTTTGGTTTTTGGTTTTTGGTTTTTGGTTTTTGGTTTTTGGTTTTTGGTTTTTGGTTTTTGGTTTTTGGTTTTTGGTTTTTGGTTTATGGTTTTTGGTTTTTGGTTTTTGGTTTTTGGTTTTTGGTTTTTGGTTTTTTGTTTTCGGTTTTTGGTTTTTGGTTTTTGGTTTTTGGTTTTTGGTTTTTGGTTTTTGGTTTTTGGTTTTTGGTTTTTGGTTGTTGGTTTTTGGTTTTTGGTTTTTGGTTTTTGGTTTTTGGTTTTTGGTTTTTGGTTTTTGGTTTTTGGTTTTTGGTTTTTGGTTTTTGGTTTTTGGTTTTTGGTTTTTGGTTTTTGGTTTTTGGTTTTTGGTTTTTGGTTTTTGGTTTCTGGTTTTTGGTTTTTGGTTTTTGGTTTTTGGTTTTTTGTTTTCGGTTTTTGTTTTTGGTTTTTGGTTTTTGGTTTTTGGTTTTTAGTTTTTGGTTTTTGGTTTTTGGTTTTTGGTTTTTGGTTTTTGGTTTTTGGTTTTTGGTTTTTGGTTTTTGGTTTTTGGTTTTTGGTTTTTGGTTTTTGGTTTTTGGTTTTTGGTTTTTGGTTTTTGGTTTTTGGTTTTTTTTTTGGTTTTTGGATTTTGGTTTTTGGTTTTTGGATTTTGGTTTTTGGTTTTTGGTTTTTTGGTTTTTGGTTTTTTTGGTTTTTTGATTTTGCGTTTTTGGTTTTTGTTTTTGGTTTTTGGTTTTTGGTTTCTGGTTTTTGATTTTTGGTTTTTGGTTTTTTAGTTTTTGTTTTGTGTTTTTGGTTTTTGGTTTTTGGTTTTTTGGTCTTTTGGGTTTTTGTTTTTGGTTTTCGGTTTTTAGTTTTTGGTTTTTGGTTTTTGGTTTTTGGTTTTTGGTTTTTGGTTTTTGGTTTTTGGTTCTTGGTTTTTGGTTTTTGGTTTATGGTTTTCCGTTTTTCGTTTTTGGTTTTTGATTTTTGGTTTTTGGTTTTTCGTTTTTAGTTTTTGGTGTTTTGTTTTTTTTTTGTTGTTTGGTCTCTTTGTTTTTGGTTTTTGTTTTATGGTTTTTGGAATTTGGTTTTTGGTTTTTGGTTTTTGGTTTTTGGTTTTTTGTTTTTGTGATTATTTGGTTTATGCTTTTTTTTTTGGTTTTTGTTTTTTTGGTTTTTGGTTTTTGGTTTGTTTTTGGTTTTTAGTTTTTGGTTTTTGGTTTTTGGTTTTTGGTTTTTGGTTTTTGGTTTTTGGTTTTTGGTTTTTTGGTTTTTGGTTTTTTGTTTTTGGTTTTTGGTTTTTTGTTTTTGGTTTTTGGTTTTTGGTTTTTTGGTTTTTGGTTTTTTGTTTTTGGTTTTTGGTTTTTGTTTTTTGTTTTTTGGTTTTTGGTTTTTGGTTTTTGGTTTTTGGTTTTTTGTTTTTTGGTTTTTGGTTTTTGAAATTGGTTTTTGGTTTTTGGTTTTTGGTTTCTGGTTTTTGGGTTTTGGTTTTTGATTTTTGGTTTTTCGTTTTTGGTCTTTTGTTTTTGGGTTTTTGTTTTTCTGTTTTGGTTTTTGTTTTTCGTTGTTGGTTTTGTTGTTTTTGTTTTTCGTTGTTGGTTTTGTTGTGTTTTTCGTTTTGTTTTGTTGTGTTTTTCGTTTTGTTTTGTTGTGTTTGTCGTTTTGTTTTGTTGTGTTTTTCTTTTTGTTTTGTTGTTGATTCGTTTTGTTTTGTTGTGTTTTTGTTTATGTTTTGTTGTGTTTTTCGTTTTGATTCGTTGTGTTTTCGTTCTGTTATGTTGTGTTTTTCGTTTTGTTTAGTTTTGTTTTTCGTTATGTTTTGTTGTGTTTTTCGTTTTCGTTATGTTTTGTTGTATTTTTCGTTTTGTTTTGTCGTGTTTTTCGTTTGTTTTGTTTTTTCGTTTTGTTTTGTTGTGTTTTTCGTTTTGTTTTGTTGAGTTTTTCGTTTTGTTTTGTTGTGTTTGTCGTTTTGTTTTGTTGTGTTTTTCTTTTTGTTTTGTTGTTGATTCGTTTTGTTTTGTTGTGTTTTTGTTTATGTTTTGTTGTGTTTCTCGTTTTGATTCGTTGTGTTTTCGTTCTGTTATGTTGTGTTTTTCGTTTTGTTTAGTTTTGTTTTTCGTTATGTTTTGTTGTGTTTTTCGTTTTCGTTATGTTTTGTCGTGTTTTTCGTTTGTTTTGTTTTTTCGTTTTGTTTTGTTGTGTTTTTCGTTTTGTTTTGTTGTGTTTTTCGTTTTGTTTTGTTGTCTTTTTCGTTTTGATTTGTTGTGTTTTTCGTTTTGTTTTGTTGTGTTTTTCGTTCTGTTTTGTTGTGTTTTTCGTTTTGTTTTGTTGTTTTGTTTTTTTGTTTTGTTGTTGACTTGGGACTTGGGACTTGGAACTTGGGACTTGGGACTTGAGACTTGGGACTTGGGACTTGGGACTTGGGACTTGGGACTTGAGACTTGGGACTTGGCACGTGGGACTTGGGACTTGGGACTTCGGACTTCGGACGTGGGACTTGGGACTTGGGACTTGGGACTTGGGACTTGAGACTTTGGACTTGGAACTTGGGACTTGGGGCTTGGGACTTGGGACTTGGGACTTGGGACTTAGGACTTGGGGCTTGGCACTTGGGACTTGGAACTTGGGACTTGGGACTTGGGACTTGGGACTTGGGACTTGGGACTTGGGACTTTGGACTTTGGACTTTGGACTTTGGACTTGGGACTTGGGACTTGCGACTTTCGACTTAGGACTTGCGACTTGGGACTTGCGACTTAGGACACCAAAGCTTTAAATCGCTTTTTCTCTCTTAAACGTGCGAATTCGGCGTTTTTACGATTTAATTTAAAGGCTTGGCAGATCTCTAGCTTTGATCGTTCACTGTGCCCACAATTTATATCCGATTGTCAAAATTTTGGTCTCATTGTGTAGCTGCCAGTTTATTCTTTACGACAAACACAAATTTGCAATATTATTTACAAATTCATCTTGTTTTATGAAGGTTGAACTAGTAAAAAGAACACCAAAACTTTAAATCGCTTTTTCTCTCCTTAAACGTGCGAATTCGGCGTTTTTACGATTTAATTTGAAGGCTTGGCAGATCTCTAGCTTTGATCGTTCACTGTGCCTACAATTTCTATCCGATTGTCAAAATGTTGGTCTCGATTTGTAGCTGCCAGTCTATTCTTAACGACAAGCACAAATTTGTAATATTATTTACAAATACACTATTTTTTATGAAGGTTGAAATAGGAAAAAAAAACACGGAAACTTTGAATCGGTTTTTCTTCCCTTAAACGTGCAAATTCGGCGGTATTCTTTACGACAAGTACAAATTTGGAATACTATTTACAAAGGCACTATTTTTTATGAAGGTTGAAATAGGAAAAAAAAACACCAAAACTTTAAATCGCTTTTTCTTCCCTTAATCGTGCGAATTCGGCGTTATTACGATTTAATTCAAAGGCTTAGCAGATCTCTAGCATTGATCACTCACTGTGCCCCCAATTTATATCCGATTGTCAAAGTTTTCGGCTCATTTTGTAGCTGTCAGTCTATTCTTAACGACAAGTACAAATTTATAATATTATTTACAACTACTATATTTTTTATGAAGGTTGAAATAGGAAGAAAAACACCAAGAAATAGGGAGTTTTACAATTTAGTTTAAAGGCTTGGCAGATCTCTGGCTTTGATCGTTCAATGTGCCCACAATTTCTATTCGATTGTCTAAATGTTGGTCTCATTTTGCAGCTGCCAGTCTATTCCTTACGACAAGTACAAATTTGTAATATTATTTACAAATACACTATTTTTTATGAAGGTTGAAATAGGAAAAATAAACCACCAAAACTTTAAATTGCTTTTTCTCCCCTTAAACGTGCGAATTCGGCGTTTTTACGATTCAATTCAAAGGCTTGGCAGATCTACCGTTTTGATCGTTCACTGTGCTCACAATTTCTATCCGATTGTCAAAATGTTGGTCTCATTTTGTAGCTGCCAGTCTATTCTTTACGACAGGTGCAAATTTGTAATTTATTTACAAATACACTTTATTTTATAAAGGTTGTAATAGAAAAAAAAACACCAAAACTTTAAATCGCTTTTTCTCCCATAAACGTGCGAATTCGGCGTCTTACGATTTAATTTGAAGGCTTGGCAGATCTCTAGCTTTGATCGTTCACTGTGCCCACAATTTCTATCCGATTGTCAAACTTTTGGCCTCATTTTGTAGCTGCCAGTCTATTCTTTACGAAAAATACAAATTTGTAATATTATTTACAAAAACACTATTTTTTATGAAAGTTGAAATAGGAAATAAAAACACCAAAACTTAAAATCGATTTTTCTCCCCTTAAACGTGCGGATTCGGCGTTATTACGATTTAAATTAAAGGCTTGGCAGATATCTCGCTTTGATCGTTCACTGTGCCCACAATTTCTAATAGATAGGAAAAAAAAAACACCAAAATTCTAAATCGCTTTTTCTCCCCTTAAACGTGCGAATCTGGCGGTTTACGGTTTGATTGAAAGGCTTGGCAGATCTTTAGCTTTGATCTTTCACTGTGCCCGCAATTTCTGTCCGATTGTCAGAATGTTGGTCTCATTTTGTAGCAGCTAGTCTATTCTTTACGACAAGTACAGATTTGTAATATTATTTACAAATACACTATTTTTTATGCAGGTTGAAATAGGAACAAAAAACACGAAAACTTTGAATCGCTTTCTCTCCCCTTAAAGTGCGAATTCGGCGGTATTCTTTACGACAGGTACAAATTTGTAATATTATTTACAAAGGCACTATCTTTTAAGAAGGTTGAAATAGGAAAAAAAACACCGAAACTTTAAATCGCTTTTTCTCCCCTTAAACGTGCGAATTAGGCGTTTTACAATTTAGTTTAAAGGCTTGGCAGATCTTTAGGTTTGATCGTTCACTGTGCCCACAATTTCTATCCGATTGTCAAACTTTTGGCCTCATTTTGTAGCTGCCAGTCTATTCTTTACGACAGGTACAAACTTGTAATATTATTTACAAATACACTATTTTTTATGAAAGCTGAAATAGAAAAAAATAACACCAAAATTTTAAATCGCTTTTTCTCCCCTTAAACGTGCAAATTCGGCGTTCTTACGATTTAATTTGAACGCTTGGCAGATCTCTAGCTTTCATCGTTCACTGTGCCCACAATTTCGATCTGATTGTGGAAATCTTGGTCTCATTTTGTGGCTACCTGTCTATTCTTTACGACAAGTACAAATTTGTAATATTATTTGCAAATACACTTTTTTTATGAAGGTTGAAATAGGAAAAAAACGCCAAAACTCTAAATCGCTTTTTCTCCCCTTAAACGTGCGAATCCGGCGTTTTTACGATTTAATTTAAAGGCTTGGCAGATATCTCGCTTTGATCGTTCACTGTGCCCACAATATCTATCCGGTTGTCAAAATGTTGGTCTCATTTTGTAGCTGCCATTTTATTCTTTACGACAAGCACAAATTCGTTATATCATTTACAAATTCATTTTTTTTTATGAAGATTGAAATAGAAAAAAGAACACCAAAACTTTAAATTGCTTTTTCTCCCTTAAACGTGCGAATTCGGCGTTTTTGCGATTTAATTTGAAGGCTTGGCAGATCTCTAGCATTGATCGTTCGCTGTGCCCACAATTTCTATCCGATTGTCAAAATGTTGGTCTCATTTTGTAGCTGCCAATCTATTCTTTACGACAGGTACAAATTGGTTATATTATTTATTATATATATAGGAAAAAAAACACCAAAACTTTAAATCGCTTTTTCTCCCCTTAAACGTGCGAGTTCGGCGTTTTTACGATTTGATTTGAAGGCTTGGCAGATCTCTAGCTTTGATCGTTCTTTGTGCCCACAATTTCTATGCGATTGTCAAAATTTTAGTCTCATTTTGTAGCTGCCAGTCTATTCTTTACGACAAGCACAAATTTGCAATATTATTTACAAATTCATTTTTTTTATGAAGGTTGAAGTAGGAAAAAGAGCACCAAAACTTTAAATCGCTTTTTCTCTCCTTAAACGTGCGAATTCGGCGTTTTTACGATTTAATTTGAAGGCTTGGCAGATCTCTAGCTTTGATCGTTCACTGTGCCCACAATTTCTATGCGATTGTCAAAATTTTGGTCTCGATTTGTAGCTGCCAGTCTATTCTTTACGACAAGTGCGAATTTGTAATATTACTTACAAATACACTATTTTTTATGAAGGTTGAAATAGGAAAAAAAACACCAAAACTTTAAATCGCTTTTTCTCCCCTTAAACGTGTGATTTCGGCGTTTTTACGATTTTATTTAAAGTCTTGGCAGATCTCTAGTTTTCCTCTTACAAAAATATAACCTACACTCACATTCAGCTCATTTCATTAAGTAAATATATTTTCAATATTATATGTAAAACAAAGCAATAAGGTAATATTATTTTAACTATAAATATATTTTTATATTACCGAACAGCTCAAATAAATATGAAATGCTGAGTTAACTCAGTCTTTCCTTTTAAGTAAACCCGTTCTTTTTCAGAGAAAAGCGACGGCGAAGGAGAGTATGCCGCCGAGAGGGTAGGGTTTCCATAGTCCGTGAATGGTTGGTTTCGTGTTTTTGTTTTTTTTTTACAGTAGTTTGATTCGGTTTGAGTTCGAATAGTTTATTCTGGGTACCACGTTGGTGAATATTGGGCAGTGCGTGTTTTTGGTTAACGATTTAGTGTTGTTCTTTTCCTCAAATTGAAAGAAAAAGGAAACGGAAGTAAAGCAAGTTAAAGTTGAGTCCGTGGAAGTTGTTCAATGCGTCTTAAATCGGGCATTTGAATCAGTAGCTGAAGACCTGTGACCGAAATTCCGGACTTGTTGAGCTGATGGGTACAGTATAACACGTTCCCAGAATTCAGGTTTATAACTGATGATGATGATTGGGAAATCTCTATCAAACGAACCAGAAGTAGTATTTATTACACCGTTGCCCTGATTTGCTCAGAGAAACTCATCTTTGAGTCGATCAGTAGCCCCAGGTACTTTACCGCTGCCCGCAATTCGATTAGCATGTCTACAATACTGGTCATACTTACTCTAGGGATTCTCGTTTTTGTCAAGATGACCACTTCGGGTTTCTCCAGTGCTAAACTGAAACCACAAGCAGCCATCTAGTCTCTCAATCGGTGCATTAGCATACCTAGCCTAAGTTGCGCTTGTTCAACAGTACATCCATTGACCAGAGCTGCAAAATTATCCGCATAACTGATCAAGCGTAACTCATTTGACATCACCAGTCTCAGTAGCCCGTCGTAAGAGACGTTCCACAGGAGAGATCACTGAACAACACCCGATGTAACTTCCATACTTCGTAAAGAAGGCTCCAGTCCTTCAGGTAGTCCCTTAGAAGCCGCATTAGATATTCTGGAACTTAAGAAGGGGTTTCCAGCGTATCCAGACTAACCACCCATCTAGCGGAGTTGAAGGCGTTCCTAACGTCGAATGTCACCAACAGGACGATCCGTCACTTAGTGCGGCTAAATACCGCTGCTGACCGTTCCATGTTTCACCGTGGACAGTGTCAATACAGACGGGATGGGTGAGGAATAGTGCCCGCACTCTCTCGTCTATCTTTTTCGCATCATATATGTAAGGCTTCTGTAGGGCACCAAGCTTCCACATAACTAGTTTGTAGCGAAGGCACCACGGATTCTGTTCACATTGTTCCCAGATCTTACCAGTGGCGAGCTTTGCTGTTTTTAATCCATTTACGAAGGCGTTTCCTGACTGACTTATATGCTGCTACCCGGTTGCATGCCTCATCATGGTTCCGCCCCCGTTGAGTCTCACGCCGAAGCTTGTGACAATTCCTTCGCTTTTCAGCAATTGCAGTCGACCCCCAATACACTGAGGGCTTGGCGTGTCGGGGTTTTTGACGGGGCATAGTTGAGTTCACCACGTCTTGAGCAGTCAGTTCTTCCATCCCCTGCGAATTTCTCTGCATCGGAGCATCTGCTGTGAGCACCTTGACGATCATCTCGAAGTCCATCCTTTCGATATTCCACTGAATTGTAGAAAGTCGAGGGAGACAACATCACTGATCTCAAGCAGAAAACCGTGATGATCACTGGCTGAGTAGTCCTCTAATACTTTCCAATTATGCATCCTCCGTACTAAGGATTCCAAGGCAAATGTCATGTCAGGTATGGTTCCTTGGCAGCTAATGTAGTGGAAAGTCAGTGGTGAAAATAATATCGAAAATGTGGGTGAATTTATGTATTTAGGCGCTAAAATAACGAGAACTGGTAATGAAAGACACGAAATATGCTGAAGAATACAGCTCGCAAATAAAATATTTTATTCAGTTTTGACGATCTTGAGGACCAGCTGCATCACAGGAAAACAAAGCTGCAAGTATACAATTCTGTGATAAGAACTATGCTGTTTTATGGTCATGAAACATGGACCCTCACCCAGGTATCCCAAGGCGAATAATTGGAGCGAAGCTAGACGGGAAGCAATGGCGAATTCAATACAACCGTGAACTGTGTGCTGGAGGTCTCAACAAGTGTAGCATTGTGGAAACTGCAACGAACTGGCCACATGAATCGTATGGATGAACAATGGATACACAAAAAGGTATTTGTTGGGAGAACTGAAGGCTGGAGACCAGTGGCTATAGCGCTACAAAGAAGAGGAGGATATATTTGTTATAGATGTCGTTAAAGTTTTTCCGAAGTTTCTTTATTGGTGTCTAAACATCGTAAGTTCAGTACAAAACATGTCTGACATAAGCGTAATTCTTTCTACCTAATTTGTTTCCAATTGACAGCATGTTATAATTTTAATTTGATGAAGATAGCATTTTTTCTGTTTGATTAATTAACATATTATCATTATTATTATTATTATTGTTTGGATTTAGAGTGTCTAGTGAGCCATTATGTTTTTGATTATTGTCAACGTTTTGAAACTTGCTTTATGTTTTGTATGTTTTATAATGATTGATGATATAAAGCGCATTTGACTTAACTTGATAGCTGAGCTTTCAGAAATAAACAAACTTCTATTGATTTTAACTTCGATGACTTTTAAAATATAACAGATATGGGAACTGAAATAGTTGCCACTTCACAGCGAGTGCTAGTATGTTTCCCATAGACCGTCTTGATTTTGCCGTTGAAGTCAGTCATGAAACCATATAAAAACTGGAATTTTTGAAAATATTATGAAAGTCCGTGTAGGATAGCAGCAAAAGAATGCTGCCTCAGTAAACTAGAACACTGAGCTCTGCTTGAAATGGCTCTGCTTGGGAATGCTTACTCTTGCAGGTAGCTAGCTATCTGTGGTGTTTCGGGGCGGGTCCTCTTCTGCCAGC
This sequence comes from Odontomyia ornata, assembly GCA_963969285.1. Lineage (NCBI taxonomy): Eukaryota > Metazoa > Arthropoda > Insecta > Diptera > Stratiomyidae > Odontomyia > Odontomyia ornata. The sequence continues at coordinate 269,404,754 of OZ017739.1, read as the reverse complement.
ACAAGGTGTACTCAAAAACATTTATCAAGCATACGGGTTCAGAGGCCAAAAAGGCCTAGGCCAGAATTGAAGAGAAAGAGCAAACTATTAAATCGACTTCCTGGTCTCGTTTTCACCTAACTGTGCATGGTAAGAATTGACTTCTTATTTTCCAAATGAAATTGTTGAGCAAGGAAAAGATGGGACATCCGGTAGAATTGATATCTCTTTTTTTACCCTTCTCAGTTGGATCTTGATGGCGTAAGTGAAAGTACAATGACTTCCCGTCCCTAGCAAAAGCGTCTACAACTTTGAAAAAGTGACTACAGCCCGATGACTGAGTTTTTATAGAAAGAGCCAACCAACGTGGTGGGTCTCATACGCGGTGAAATTCAGAAATTAGAAAGCTGAACTTAAGTAGTTTAATACCTCATTATTATATACATTAGCAACATTGTAAGGAGATCTAATTCATATTCGTTCGTGCAACAGTTAACTGTTTTATTCTTTCAAACTGAATCACAGTTGATACAAAATGTAAAACGTTTAAATTTTTTTTAAAGTGACTAGCTGTGCTCGAACTTAAATTAGTCCAGTTAGAATCGATTTTCAATATGTATAATTGAAATTTATGAAAAAAAATAAATACGAACTTAAACTAATTAAGGATGGATTGCATCATGCAATTTTCGCTCACTTGGATTCTTCGTCATACTAATCGTTCCTACTTTTCTTTGGTCGATGCATCAAAACTTATTCTGCTGCTTCTGTTACCGCATTTCTTACTGTCTTCCACAAGGTTTGGATGTCATTACTATTTTCTCCTACCTGTGGGGATATGTGAAATGAATCGGCCCTACGCCACTGCCGACTAATACATATGCAAATTGCTACCATATGGCTTTCTAGCTAACATCAGTTTTGATGACTTCCCATCCTACGTCAGTTTTATCTGGGAATGTTAAAGGGGCATTCGAGCTGAGAAAGTCGACGAGGTTGGTACGTCATCTGAGTTATCACTTTATTTTCATGTTTTTTGCAACTAGTTGTTTTTTAACATTTCTAACCTGTCCTGAAACGGATAAATGAAAGTGTAGTCAAAAAGTGTTGCACGACATATTGTTGTGAATATTAAGAGGAATTTCAATATGTCCGTGAAGGACTGCAGCGATGGTCTGCTGCCTCGGCAGAAGAAGGTGTCGGTATCTGCCGAGAATGCCCTCGTCTGGAGACGCGTGAATGCGCTGGCAGGCTAGTATTCCGGTTGGGTGGGTGCGAAGGGGCTCAGTGTCGGCATAGCTGACACTCCGTACAAAATGGCTGCACTGTCATGAGGATTTTCAGATGTCATCGGGCTTTGGATAACAAATAAAATATACGCAACCGATTGAAAAATTCCGCAAGGACCAAATTTATCAACGCGAGCGTCATTACTGTGAAATAAGCTAGAAAAAGTTGTGATTTTTTTTGCCGTAACCGTAAGAAAATTGTGCGAAAAGTCGAGCGCAGAAACGGAGAAGACGGGAGAAAAATTTCTATCCAAGTTTGCTAAGTTCCGACCTCGTGAATTAGAAAAAAAAAAAAAAAGTTTCTATTTTCTGCCAGAAAAAGCCTTGCGAATGCAAAGAGCATCGATGAATCAGAGAATGGACTTGTTGCTGACAATTTGACTACACGCATTTGGAAGAGGAACAAAAATAATAGTGCGATTATTGTAAAAGAATAAAACTTAAAGAGCCCTATCAAAGTGTAAACGCCTTTTTGAACATTTTTTACTACGAATAATAAACACATATTCAATTGGAAGCTACTGAAGAGCGAAAGAAAAGAAGCACATTGCTGTGTCGCATATCAAGAAAGATAAAACAGAAGGAAAACGAAAGATTTTATGAAGAAAGTGCTTTTATTATTCGCCAGAAAGGAGATAATAATTTAAGGTTTTCAATATTAAAAGAAGAGAAAAGAACAAGACATATTGCAAACGAAATATCTACATAGTTAATTATATCGTCTACAGTTGAAAGTCATTATCAACTAGTTGAAGTAAAAACACAAAAAAAAACAACAGCAAAACAAGAGTGCCGCGGGTAGCCTAACACTTCTATGTTTTGCGGTAACGGTAGTAGTGCTGGCATGGCTACTCTGTTACAGCAAAAAGCAACAATTGCATGAAAACATTAACCAATGGCGATGTAGTCGGTGGCGGAGTATCCGGTGGAAGTAGCAATGATTTGAATAACACCTCATCTCCTTCGGTAACGCCATTACATCAGGGTGTAACCCGCATAGCTTCAGCACCAGATCCATCACGCCCATGGCACAGTGGCCCACCACCAGCATCATCACCTGAACCTCACATTAATTTGTGGCCGCATCATGCACCAGCAACCGTTCTCGCTGCGCAAGATCAACGCCGTCGTCTACACTATCACTTAGCCAGCATATTCCCTGAGGAGCAAGTGCAAACGGTTATGCAAATGTATCCCGATGAAACTAATCCACAAACTATATGTGCTGCCATTTTAAGTCAACAAGTAATGCAGTTTTAAATGCATAGCAACAGAAGAAATCACACTGTTAAATCCACTACAATGATAATTATATGAAATGATCATAAGAAGAAAAGAAATTTTCAAAAATTAACAGCAACACACATCAATGTACATACAAGTAACGTATGGCTGAGAAATAATTATATTAAAAGTAAAGTTAAAAACAAAACGAGAAGAAATCTTAAGTTGTAACACAGAGAAGATTGTAAAAGAAAATCTACTTCTAGTTAAGTAAATAACCCTCCCGTTGTTGTATGTATCTTCATATTGGAGTAAATAAATTTGAAGGATCCAAAATAGTAAGAGAAAAAGAGAGATTGCATTGCGGAGTGCATGAGGACGGGGGCTAGCGTTACTGGAAGTGAAACTGTAGATTCGTTTTCGACCCAGCTAACTGCAATAGAAGGCGTAGTGTCTCTGCTTAATCGGTTTACTATCGCCAACGTCGATGGCGTGTGAGACTAGGGTGGTGCGGCCAAGACCTTGGGTAGCGTAAGATGGGAAAGCAGCGATGGATGCTTCCAGGCGTTGCCGTTGGTTAGGCGTCAGGTCATGCCTATCGGGAATAGAAGTGATTTCGTTGACATATCTGGTATTTAAAGACAAATCTGTGAATAAATCGGAGGCCAGTCCAAAGCGAAGGATGAAATTGACGCCAAGGTACACATTCTGAGTCAAAGACGGAATAATGTAGAAAGTAATATCCTTCGTCTGACCCCTGAACGTCACGGGTGTGGTTAGTTTACCTCGTATAGGGTGTTTGGTGCCATCAGCTGTACTGATTTCAGTGCGCCAGGATTTAATCAAGTTCGGATAGTCTTGGAGCACCTTCGAGCCAAAGCTCGAGGCAAGACAACTGATACTGGCACCCGTGTCGATCAATGCAAGCACGGTCTCGCCCAACACTTTAATTGGATGATAAGGTCTGATCTCATTCTCAGCAACCTCCGATATGTTACAAGAGTTTAAGGTTTGACGGCAGGTGCGCACTCTCTTGCGAAAATTCCGCCAACGACGGGTTGACCATTTTGTCGTGCGCGGGCGGGAAATGACTACTTCGGAAGCAAATATTCGCTCTCGAGCCACCCGATATTCCTGCAGTCGAACATGATAAAGTTTTAAAGTGCGTATTTGAGGCTGCCGGGGTTCTTCTGGCAGTGACTGCGGTGGTCGCTTCATTATTGTCGTCGGCGAGGTCTCCGGAAGAGAGTGAACATCCGCAGTCATAGTGGTCATGGCTGGTGGGTTAACGTCAGGGTTATTGGGGCTAGCAGCTGGCTGAGGAGCTACTGCGGGGGCTTCGAGTACCGCCGAGGTTGTCGGGTACTCCTTCGGCCGTTTTTTTGCGCGGTACATTCAGGGCAGTCCGGGAAGTACGTGTCCGGCTTGCCGCAACCGTAGCAGAAAACCTTACGCTCTGCTCGGCATGAAATGAACCGGTGTCCGGTTTGATGGCAATTCCAGCAGGTCGTAAGACTTCCCACTGCTGCTACAGCAAGCTGATCATGGTCCAAATCTTCCTCCAGATCCATGGTGGTATAATCTGGGGCCAATTCCGCGATTCCTCGTCGAGGACCCGTCCTAGCTAGTAAGTAGGGCTGGTCCCGGAGGTCTTCCTCAAACCCTTCTAGACGACGCACGGTTCTCAGCAGTGCCTCCATACTCTGTGGATCGGAGTTCACGATATGGCGACGAAGCTCCGGTCTTAGATTGCGCTTCAGCAAACGCAGCAATTGGGTAGAAGACATCGGCTCTGACAACTGGTCATTCAGCCGAAGGATATCGGCTCGATATTGATGGAAAGACTCCCCGGACGCTGCCATCTAGCATGAATCTTGTCCAGTACTAATTCGTCCATGTCTACCGTAGGGTATTCCATGCGGAGTACCTCCTTCAACCGTGACCAGCGTATTGATGGTGGAGCCGAATGTATTCGCCAATATGACTCAAGTGCTGCTCCCCTAAGCAGCATTGGCAAGTATCCTGCGAGCGCCGTGTGGTCTCCTGCTAGCATTTGCTCAATCAGCGACTCCACCCGACTAATGAAAACTTCCACCGTTATAGTGTTGGGTTCCCCGCTGAAATGCAGATTCCAGCCCTGGATGATGCTGGGGATCTGCGTCGGCTTCAGTCGATACGTAGCGTGTGGATGGATGTGTTGGTCCGGCAGAATCACTGCTTGGCTCAGTCGGGGCCGGTACACTGGAGCCAACGGATTCATTGCCGCACCGGGCCGGATTCGTTCGTGATCGCGCCGCGAGTCTATCGGAAAATCCCACGGATTTGGGTCCGAATCCCACATCGGAGGCGTTCTTGGCCGAGGTGGTACTGGATTCTCCTTCTGGCTTTCCAGCGAGGCTACCAAGGTGGTCAGGTCCTGCATGAGCGCCATTAAGTCTTGTAGGACTGTCGCCTCCACAGCCAAGGTGGGTCTCGGCTCTTCCGCAGGCGGCGCTGCTTCGGCTCGGCCCATTAAGTCAGGCTCATCAGCCGCTGTTGGAATCTGCTCCCGCCGGTTCTTTGGTTTGGGCACCGCCCCTTGAGCAGCTGGAAGCTCTGGGTGGCTGGAAGGTCGATCCGCCGAGGTGGCTGGTTGTCGGCATAAAGGGCAAGTACGGCTAACTAATAAATGCTGGGTCACGCAGGCTTCATGGAACTCATGTCCGCACGCCAACGTTTGTACGGACGTTCCATCATTTTGTGCTTGCTGACAGATGACACACAATGCCGTGGGCCCTGCTTCCGAACGCAACCTGCGCTTGTCTGGCTGCGTTCGGTCGACATTCTAAACAAAAATTTTTTTTTTCAAATAAAATTTAAACTATAAATATCTATAATTATTGGAAAAATGTGAAGAAATATAATGTAGAATATGTAACTTTCAAGTGGCCGTCAGTGGCGAACTATAAAAGAACCTCACAAAAAAAAAACAAAAGGTATGAAAAAGTTTTCCAATTCACGTTATCAAAAAAAAATACTCGGTCTTTCCATTCCGTCCTTCTTCCCAAGTATGGACACCAATGGCACATTCCTTCTGTAGCGTTTCAGGGACTACTCTCTTGCGGCACCATGAGAATCAGGGTTCAGAAGTGATCCCTCATCCGCAAGTTTTGCAAGTTACTACTTGTCAGCCCAGGGTTGAATTCTACTCCACAAGCAGCGCGTGTCTTGTCATGGATAGTCATGGATTAGCTAATCAGCCAATCACATGAAATCAAAATCCATGTAATTTAAGACACCCAGGCACCGCTGGTTTGGGGAGCGGATCAGAATCCTCCGCAAAATAGCTTCCGAACACAAATAGGGACTCTAATATCATTTGGCCTTACTAGTTATACAATGGTGGTAAACCACCAAAGTGTAAATCAAAAGCAGGACCAAACGATATTGATGTCCAAAGACAACACACGTCCGGCAGTTATTATTTGCTGGGGCACGATCAGTGCAATTACCCTCGGGAGTTACCTACCCGCCAATAATCCTAACACCTTGTGGGGACACCTAGAGACAATGGACTGTCTCGTGCTAACGACTGATGATACAGCCGGGCTTTTCGCGCCCCACGTTGGGCGCCATTTGTAGTGAAGTAAAAGAGTTTCAATATGTCCGTGAAGGACTGCAGCGATGGTCTGCTGCCTCGGCAGAAGAAGGTGTCGGTATATGCCGAGAATGCCCTCGTCTGGAGACGCGTGAATGCGCTGGCAGGCTAGCATTGCGGTGTCGTGGGGCGGGTTCATTTCCCCAGCACGAGGACCCACTACAAAAAAATTGTGCACTCACGAATTTGACTGCTGGAGATCCAGGGGCAACCAAAGTCGCAAAAATTGTAGATAACTCCACAGGGGGAATTAGAGCTTGTTACGAGAACAAGTGGAACCTGAAAAGAAAGGCAGACTAGGGGTAACCTCGTCATTACCCGACGAAGTTCATGGCCCACAAATGAAAGAGGGGTAAATGGGTGATGGTGGAGCCCCTTTGCACCCACCCAACCGGAATAAATCCATATATATTCTGTTGCAGTGGCCAGGTATTCCTCTTCTGAGTGGAAAACTCATACAACTTGAATTGCATGAACTTTCCCATCAGAAGGGGAGTACCCCGGTGACTAATTTATGCCATAGAATTATACAATTTGAATGCATAACTCTATGCCATAAAGAGGCACTCTGCTTGGGCCACTCAACCCGCGAGGTCACCTGAAACAAAGAAAAAAAAAGGATTAAATTGCACCCGGCGGCTGGCTCATGGTTTTAGGGAGCAGCCTGCCACCGCACCGAGTCCTATACCCGGTCAGAGTGATCGGAAAGGAAAGACCAAAATTGTTATTTACTCAAACATTATTATTTAGATATTATCAACAATTCTATAAACATAACTCGACGATTAACAATTCTTCATTACTATTCAGCTTTACTTTAATAATTTCAGTGTTCAGCATACTTCACAGTTAAATAATTGCGTCGTTCTCTTGTGTAAGATTCATTTACTCTAACAAAAAACCAACCTCAAAATTTTGCAAATAAATTTTACATGCCATAAATATATATATACCAAAAAGGGTACTCACCCGCATGGTCCTCCGAGCGCTCGATGGAGAATGCGGGGGTCCTCTGAAATGTTCATTACTTTTTTTTCTTTTTAAATTTAAAATTTATTTAGGTCGTTTTCAATGCGGTTTATAAAAAAAAAATTATTTTTCCTCGATTACTAAATACTACGCAAAAATATCCTCCTTTCTCTCGGACACGCCAGGTTAGAATCAAATCCAATAAGATGCACGTGGCTCTATTTTTGCACCCACACGAAACATGAACACTTCGAAATTCGAGTGTAGGAAAGACGGAAAATCTTTTGGCGCCGATCAAAATGCACAAACGCGTGTGAAATAGGAGACGTGCTGCACAATACACGAATAAGTGGAAAATTGCTACAAAATTGCTTTTGGCTAGTTTAGGTTCACGGGGAAATTATTTAACCGAAATGCTAGGAAAGTCACAAATTTTCAATCAATTAAAAATTCGGGCCGTGTAAATTATTGCACTGTGTCGCTGTTTGATGTTTAAACAATTCAAAATTGCAATTTCCCACGCGTAAAATCCACTTCAAAACACCGTAACTCAACTCTCAATCCCTTATGGTTGATTCTGATCAAGTGAACAAATCAAATGTCAATCGAATAAATTGTTCAACTACTAATTACCGGCCGTTGTAGCGGAAGGATGTAGTTTTGACAGTTCCGTTTTATAGAACCTGGCGGTTAGCTTTTGACGATTGCACTGCGATTCGTATAAGGATTACTGAAATTGGGGATAAATTTCGTATACCAGCCATGGGATTCGGTTCCCAGCTGTGTCAGCATTTTTCAAAACTTCCCAAAGGTATTGCGAATTTCTCGCAAACATTGAGCAGGCGAGGAAGGGAAACGTTTAATTTTGGGTTAAGATAGATATCAACCGCAGTAGCACACTGTTATATTAAACTGTCACAAGAAATCTCGATGACAACGGTCAACACTTGTTTTATTTAGAAGCATTCAAAATTGAACTCAAATCAGACCGCAATAAAATTTCATATCACTCGGATAAAATTCAAAAAAAAAATCTTGCACTTAATATTTTATTCTCAAAACACTTTTTATTATTCGAATCACTAGTTTTGCACTCGGGCTGTTATTCAAAGTAATTTCCACGTCGCTTGCCAATATATCATTCCACGTACAAACATTTTACAACAAACATTAAAGCACTTCCTATGGGATAAGCTTAAATGATTTCCCGTTACTTGGCGGCTACTCCGATGGATATCAAATGCAAAGTTATGCACAATCTTAGGCGGAACCGAAACCCGACCGACTTCAACGATTGCTCAACTAGCACCCTCCTCGCCAGTTATTTATAAACTTTCGTGATTAATCAATTTTTCCTTTTAATCATAAAACACCGCATAATATAAAATGCCCAAGTAAAAAATATCACAGAACAATAGAAATCTTGCGGTTCGTAGTTGATTGTTCCTAAGCGTAATTTGAACTCCCCAGAAATTTCTTTAATTGCTCAGTTGGTTGACCCAAACGGTTCTTTGACTAGCTAGGATCGTAGCCAGTAACCACTTGCATTCAATTTCATACTCTGTATAACATGAAACAAGTTTCGAACTATTTACCAAACAAGTGTATTGGTGCCGATATTCTATTGCAGGCATATGCAATAAAAACTACTTGTCTGAATTCGATATCTAGTTCTGCAATCAAACAGAATACCATAGGCTTTGGAGACAACTTAAAATATATTTGAATAGGAAAATAGTTTCTTGTATAAATAATTTATTCGACAAATGGGATTTTCTTTTATTTGTATTGTTGGTGTGCTATACGTTTAATTTAAAAATACATATATATCTCTGGTTTTCGGCGATTTCGTTTGTTTGTAAAGTGGCGTCATTATTTGCTTTAATTTGTTGCGTTTTGATTAATTCCGCTAAACTTTGCACTGTTTGAATATCATTAAAAAGGGACGAAATCATTATTTGTCTACAATAAAACTTTATGACCTTAATATTGAATGATACTGTTATTATTAATAATCATTTTATCATTTTTATTCGTTTTAATTTTAGAAAATAGTTTGCTACCCGCGTTGTGAACGAGAATCAACAATAAATCCTTCTTAGCACGTACGCTTCACACTCATACGAGTATATGCACAATAGATAGAGCGTGACACACTTTCATTTTACCGCTTAGCCAATTTCCCGAACGATTGCATCTGTTGCATTTGTTGCATTTGCTGTGCCTGAAGCATTTGTTGTTGCTCTACTGTTTGCAATTGTTTCTGTTGTGTGTCTTGTAACAGTAGTGTTGGCTGTGCCTGTTCTTGTGGTTGCTGCGCTTGTTTTTTTTTTTTTTTGAGCCATAACTCCTCGATTACTACAATATGGATAATCGCCGCTCAACTGAAAATCCACCGCCTTCCGGCGACAGTTTACCAGCTTCAGTGTCGATGTATTTTCCCGGTTTAGTCACGTGTACCTTAAGTTCAACCCTATTTGATCATATTTTTATATAACTGTTTATTAATAAGCGGTTAAACTAAAGAATTTAAATTACGACCAATTCAGGTGTTGTTCACGTAGAATTGATGCTTAATTTTCAGCGGATGACGATGGATGTGCGTTTCCAAATGAAGAGCATTTAGATGAGGGAACGGATGAGTTTGAAGCAGGTCATGAGAACTCCACGGTGACATGTAACACCTGTTCAGAGAAAACATATGGAGGACAACCATTTCAAGTTTCAATGTCCACAATGCAATAAAAAGTATTTCACTGCATCGTTATTGCGTAGACACTTGCGATGTGCTCATCTGGAAAGCAGAAATCTAAAATTTCCTTGCTGTCCGACTATACCCAAAACTAAGTACATTTTCCAGCAGCAGCTATTCACGCATTCATCGACTGCGCAATGTTCATATTCCTTCGACGGCTGCAATCGTGGATGGGGTTTTTGGAAGCTTTTCTCATAAGGATATTTTAGGAAGTTTGATAATGTTCTGAATTATACTTAACTATAATAGATTGTGCAGAACATTTTTTTTAATGAACAGTTGCGTAATAAAGCCAGACTGTTTTGTTCGAGAAAATACATACTATTTGCAGTTAGTTTGCGTCGGATTGTTTGCTGGGGTTGAATGTTTTTAGGAGCTATTGTGAATTAATTTATATTTTTTTGTAGATTATATAACTTTTGAATCCCGTTGATTTGTGTCTCTTGGATAGAGTTTCATGCAAAGATAATATTTCCGGAAAACAGATCTAGAGTTTCGTGAAGCTATCTAACTCTTACAATTAAATTTGGTGCTTCGTCCATTTAGAAATAAATTTTCATTATAGTCGTTTGAAATCATTTACCATATCGTCGCGAAATATGGAAGTTGATATTTTGCGGTAAAATAGTCTCAAGCTGAACTTGACTTTGTTTTCTACGAATTAAAACGCGAAACGCGATTGTTATTGTAGTAAATATTTGAACTCTTTAATTTTTTAAATAAATTTTTACCTTGCTAGCCAGCGTTACAATTTATTAAGAAAACAATTGTGATCGAACTTATGAACAGTCATATCAGCTGGATGGAAATAAAAAAGAGTAAAATAGAAAATAGTTGTTCAAAATAATGAAGTCAAAAATAATTACCAATGTAAAGGAAGAATATATTAGAAAAAAGTTGAAATACCATCGATAACTAATGGTTATCTATTCCGTTTTGTTTAGTGTAGTTTAAAGAAAATTAAAAAAAAGATGTGTTAAATCTGAACGAATAGAAAGTAAATTGCAACAAGTAGTTGTAGAAATCAATAAGTATCAAAGTAGATTGAATAATTAGAAAAACCAGCTTATAAGGCATATATTCTCATGTGCTTTCGCAAAACATGAGTGATTGGGCTGAATTTTAACGTAAATTGTTTGTTTTATCATTTTCTATGCGGTAGTTTAGAGTGAGTTTCTGTGACGAGTTTGAAACTAGGTTATATTTGTTTGGTATATTTCATAGAATAAATTCTTCATGTATGGAGTATTGGAAATCTGACGTAGATAGATGATGATGAGATATAGTATATAAATGCAAGTTGATTCTTTGAAAGGGGTATAAGAGTTAGATTATCTAAAAAGGTTTTGACTACTTTTGATTTCTTAATTGTATTCTATCGAACGAAGGGCTCACTAGAGCTTGAAATAAATTTCTGTAACCCTACTATATATCTTCAGTCATGTGCACATCGATTGAATTCCTATAATCCTATGTGGCATTCTTCTATAACTTTAACCTTTCTCTACAATGAAATAAAGGCATACTATCTTTAAAATAAAGCTTTTGGTAGTCTCTGCTTGCTTGATTTTAAACCTTTCACAAAATTCCTGGACGATATTCCAATAGAATTGTAGGCCCCCCAAATATTATTGAAGACCTTTAGACTGCACATGCAAGCAAATAGGTGTTATTACAACTTTTCAATAGCGAAAACGTTCTTTTTACACAGGAAAAACAAAATAGTTTCACCCCTGTGTAGCAATTCCCTGGTCTTAATTTTCCGAACTGAATTTGAACCATACATGGAGATTAATAAATAGATAAGCGGCTGTAAATACCCTTAAAGATTGTATTGAACAAAAAAGTATCGTTACAATCGCATATTCTGGGTTGCAATTTATGATTTATTGAATTCTATATTATCTTCGAATCGAATTCGATATGTTGTAGTTTCTTGGAAAAAAGGTAGCTTCGAACCATCTAAATATATGTTTTTCGAAAATACCGGTGAATATTGATAGAAACGGGAAATTATTACTCGATTACATTTTGGTAATTAAGGTTAGTTACCAACAATTATTCAGCATTTCCTAAGGAATACATAAAAAAAGGCCGCTTGATTACCTCTCATAGTGACCTTAGGTCGAATAAGTTAGAACTGAAGACAACATTCAGGTCGAAGCCAAGCAGTTGTCTTGATTGAATCACGCAGAACTTGTAACATAAACGAAAATGTACTAAAATCAAATTTAAAAAGCTAACTTATCTAAACTTTAAGGAAAAACTCATCAGACAAAAATTTCAACTCGAAAATGCCACATTAAAAGTAGCTTTAAGATATTTGTCGGAAATTGTGATTAAAGTTATATGAAAAATGTTTAATAAAAAATGAAGACAAGAATTATTCATAACTGTTAATTATAGAAAAGAACTGTTAATTATAGAAGAAAGAAATTTGGATCAAAGCAAACTAAAATGAATTGTTAGGATAACGCAGTCTTTCCTTTCCAGCATGCCCTTATTTTTCAGCCGGACTGAGATGAAATGGTAAGTATGCCGTGACAAGGGTAGGGTTGTAGAAATCCGCAGATGGCCGGTTTTGCGTCGCACTCGGTACGCGGTACCATAAGTTGTGTTGCGTTTTTAGTAGAGTAGGATCTTTCTGATTCGAGTTAGAGTAGAGTATTTTCGGTACCGCGTCGGTGAAATTCGCGAACGCGAAATTAAATCTAGTTTTTTTGTTGTTGGCTGGATGATAAGAAGGAAAACGGATTAAAGTAAACCAGGTTTCTTTTCCGTATGTTTGTATTTTTGACGCGTTTAAAACGGGCTTGTGAACCGCTGGCTGAGTTATTGTATTTCGGACTTAGTCTGCTCGCGTAAGACCTGCGACCCAACTCCTCTCCGAACTAGCTAGCTACCGAGCAGCCACCTTGGAGTAGACTAAGTTGTGTCCGACCTGTAGGGTACAGTCCGTTGTCATGTCCAAAGACTTCACGTTTACCACCGATGAGAGGTCGGTTCCGATTTTGTTCGAACGAATTAAACCATTGCATATGTTGATGCGATTTTTCAACGCTAACATCTATATTGATGTATCTGGTGCTTTGGGGTTGTTGATCTTTCTTTTTTCTTCTATCCGCTATTCCACAGCCAATTTTTGCTTTGAAGTCACCCAAAATAATTTTAATGTCATTTGACGGGAATGCATCTACAGCGCGTTCCAGGGTGCTGTGAAACCCATCATTGATTGCCTCTTCCTTGTCTTCTGTGGGCGCGTGACAGTTGAACAGCCAGACATTAAATAATTTGGTCTTGATACGAATCGCACCGACCCTTTCGCAAACGTCAACAACGAAAGCCAGTCTAAACTCATGGCTTCCTTGCAATTTTCTGCTTTTAAGCACGATGTGCATTCACACGTCAAAGGTGTCTTCATTGTGCCATCTGGTTTCATGTACTACAAGGATGTTGACTTTATATTTCTTTATTTCATTCAGAAGTTGTCGCAGTGCACCTGGTCTGTTCAATGATTTAACATTGCGAGTTCCAAAAGAATAGTTCTTTAGATGTTGCGATAGTCGTTGTCGTTTATCCAATCCAATCGGAGGCTTTTGTCTTGGTTCCATGACAAATAAATACTAAGTGGAGTGATGTCAGCGCTTTGACTTAATCAGTTTTGATCCACGAGTGGTATTTTATTTCCCATATACCCGTCTGCTAGCTGGTTAGGGCACCCTCTATCCGCCATCCGAGCATATGTCCGATGGGGATCGATAGCCCCACACGGAATTCATGATATAGGAGTATATGCTTGCTGAATTTTTCATGCAAATTCTAACAAACACTTATTTCTGAATCTATTAAAAGTGCATATTGCTCCATAGCTATGTATTGTTATTGCTGTAATACAGTAAAATTCAAACCACCATAACTTCGTCAAATACCATTGGATTATTGTGAAGTTTTGGTTGATTAGTCGTCTGGATATCAAATTTTATAGGATGTAAGGACACCTTCACGATTTTAAACAAGAAAATGTAAAATTGATAATTCATACTATTACTAACAAAGTTTAGCGAATTTTGACTTCTGAAATATTCGCCGTTATTGTGCTCAAAGAAAGCTACCTCCATGATTTGTTTCCGATTTTTCGGTCCACAGGTAACCAACAGCAAGAGGAGGGAGACATGCACAATTTTTTGTGTTCTTCCGCTTTCTCTACCTACTCCATTATTGATATTGCAATTTTTATAGCTAATATTGAAAGAAAGAAACCTGAGTTGTTCACAAGAGTTGATGGCTGTAGCTTCTCTAGTTCTAGAGGAAACTTGCTGTGACGAATTGACAGACAGACGGATGGACAGGCAGGTACCAAAGGCTGTTTACTATGGCGCAACATGGATTGCCGATCATGGTTAAGTAGAAAAAGACAACGTAATTTGGTTTTATTGAAAAATTCTGTGTATTAGTACGAGCTTACAGTAGATGTTAAATTTGTTTGGTTGGTTAAATTTCATTGGAGTTATTCTGTTTGAATTCTCAGTAATAAATAATTATCAAACACCTTTCATATGATTAAAGTAATAAAGCTACACATCAATTACAATTAATTATTATGACACATCATTGCTTTCAATTGCTTCTGTTGAATTTGTTATAACAACGGTTTCAACTGGTTCATAACCCTTTTTGATGAGAACTTCTCCCAGGACAGGTTTAAAAAATTCAACCAACTGCGCAAACCGTCGAGCTGAGTTCTGAAATTGTTCAATGTTTTGTTAATAATGATTAAGAGATCGCGGTTGTACTATTTTGGGAGGTAAGGTAATCAAAAATGTCTTACCATGATAAAGTTACCAACTGTTTTTGATACGTCGGTAACAGTGCGGAAGCCACTGTTGAAAAGTTCATCGGGAATATCCAATGACACGTTTTTTCTGTCGAATTCAGGAACATCATCGTCGGTGGAATTCTTCCCATCTTTATAACGCTTAGGTCTGGATGCATCGGCTGAGGCATATGCTGTTTGCTTACTTGCCTAAAATATAAAGGGGAAATTTTTCAAAATTAACAACGCAGCCGTAATTCAAATTATATTTTGGGTGATTAGCATATGACTGAATGTGGTAATTAATAATCTTCCAGTTGGAAGGTCATTTCCAGTAGGCATGTAAAAATTGTTAGGCAAAACTTTGAAGTTTGCCTTGATTGTCGAAGAAGATCAATGTAATGGTAATCTTCTGAGGGTTACTTTAAGACCTCATGTTTGCATCTGCCCCATGACCAAAACAGTATGTAGCACCCATCATCATTGATATGTAGTCAGTACGATATATTATTAGACATATAGTATATAACAAAATCCATAACGAACCATATCGAACTATGAGTGCAATATGCTTATCAAAATCAATGGCTTGAATATGCGTTGAACGAGAATCTTCTATGGTAGAAGATCTGATTACTTAGTTACTATAGAGATTGCTATAACCACACTTCCGACTGCGTAGGTTAGCCCTTCATTCGTTAGTGTCTAAAATTCAAGAGGTCGTAAGAGGGAAAAGGAATGCGTTGGTTATGTTGAATGAGAGAGCCTTTGCCAGGATACCATATGATTCCTTGATTGTTTTAGGGAGTTGAACCAGGGAGTAAATGGATCAGTAACTTCGTTGACTTGATGATTTCGCTCCTCCTGCGGATGAGCCTAAATAAGCCTCGAAACAGCCGCCTGATTTTAGGGAAAAATTTTATTTTAGAACGGAAACAATTAAATCTTATGTCCTCTTTCTAATTGATACGGCGCAAACATGTGAAATATAAGATACAATAAAAAAATAAAAATAAGGAAAAGGATGTTCTAAAGACAATGTACCTTACCACCAAAGAATATCTATCGAGAAGAAGCGAAACTCTTTGCCACTAATCCTAATACTCTACTCACACATTGTCAAAAAACCCCTGTTAAAAACAGTAAAAAACTTACCAAGTTTAAGAATATTGGAAGGAGTCAAACATCTACCCACAAAACTCGCGTTTTGTAGTCTTTAAACGTTTCTTCTTCAATGAACGAGATTTCAACAGCGCTCCAGCAATGGACGTACAACTTTGGTTGGCCATTTCTGGTATCCCACTCAATGCATAGCTACAGGAACGATAGAAAATGGTCACCTAAAATTTTACTTCCACATGTTTCCAATGAGTACGTATATGATGACAAAAATAAAAACTTAAATGTAAACATGTTGGGTAAACAAAACTACGCACATGTCAGAACGGTTCAGTACTCAACTTACGGTCTGTAGATACCAATAATGAATAAAATTCAGAAAAACTTTAACGACATATTTACAATATACATACTCGCTTTAAAAGAAAAACCATTGTTACTCCATTTCAACCAGTCTCCATTTTGTTGCTATAGTACTAACAACTATTGACTGCACGAAATCTCAAAGGTGCTTTTGTTATTCATTTTATCTCAAAAGTCGGTGGAGATCCAATCAAAAGTGTAGTGTCTGGTTCGACTGAAACCCAAATAGTAGGAAAACTGCAGGTAGGAAGAGATCTGCTATTCGATCGCTAGCGTAACCTCACCTTAAGGTGAAGTGCCATTGAATGCCCGCAAGCCGAATGGCAGATCTCTTCGCGAGATCTTGACACTTGACAGTCGAAAATAGAAAAGACACGAGAGCGTGTCGATCGGCGGTAGATCGGAAAGGTTTGACAGGTCACACAGTATGTGCTGTTGATCTTCCCGAAAATCAAAATTGAAGAGCGATAGTGTGAATCACTAGGAGCGAATTGTATTGATCGAGCAGTAACGCAAGCAAACGGCTCGAAAATTTCCCTATTCCCTACTCAAAATTTTATTTGTAATCGTAATTTGTAGAATACTTTTTCTTCTTATTATTTTTATTAAATGTTATTTCATATCAATTTTCCTTTATATTAAAATTTAAATGTTTCCCTTTAATTATTTGTCATGAGATTTAACTCTTATTACTATGTAAAATCCTCATTTTCTTTATTAAGTTAAAATTTCTTTGCTTCAGTTAAATTTTCTTTACTTCAGTTAAATATTGTGTAGCAAATTTTTTTTAAATCTGGACATAAAATTTCGAGTTTGGGAATGCTGATCTAATACACCCCAACGGTGTATTACATCACGGAAGGCAAGCTAACTGGGCTGTTCGAACTCAGCTGATGGGATTTTTACTGGTTGCTACACGAAAAAGAAAAAGACAAGTTTTGGACGGATCGACGAGTGGAAAGGGTGTACGCTTGAAATTGCAAAGCAGAGGAGTCAACTTACAGCCACGACTCGGGAAAGACGGTTGAGCACACGGCCACGTAGAAAATACGTTCGGGATAGAAAGTTGCTCCCACGGAAAGTTACATTTGTCTAGGACGGAAACAAGATCTTCAACGGTGACCGTGTCTGTCTGGCGTTCGTCTTGAAAGTTTTCCGAATTATTCGTTGGCCATTCGCAACGCTGGGATTACTCTGAAAAGAGTTTGCAGGGCATTCGTGGTAAAAGGTATGGTGACAGGGGAACGCGGATGGACGCAAAGTGCGAAAAACGGAGAACCGTCGCGATAATTAGACTTCCCTGACTTGTACTATTCGATCCATTCCGCGAACATTGTGCAATTGTTCTGTGCGCGCCACTTTGACCCAAGTAATACACCTCAACTTCTTGTTTGCCCTGTGTCGTGTAAAAAAGAAACAAAATTAATCGACTCTAACGAATTTACTTCCTGTATGCAAATTAACAATCGAATGCGTGCAAAGACCGTGAAGAGTGCTATGATATGGGAAAATGACTGTTTGATTGGATTGGAGTGCAATTATTGCTACAAGTGCACATCATAGATAAGAAAGGAAGAAGAAAACTTGTTTGCGATTGATTCTTTTTTTCGTGTGTTTGGGACGTGTTATTTGTGGTATCTTTGCGATTTACCGTTACTTTGGTTGCTGCAATTAAGACAGGAATACCGAAATTGAAGCCTCCGAGTATACAGCATTGCGTGGCGAATTCATTAGAAACTTTTGACGGAACAATGTAAAGTTTCTTTGCCAATACCTCTTCCAATTCGGATATCATTGGGAGAAGTCCTTAGCCGAGGACGCTCATATCTGAAATCGTCAATTCGGAAGGCGAACTGCACTTTATTGATGTCAGCCTGATTGGATTGGCGCATTTGTCTAAGGAAAATAATCGATATCAACGTCTCGTGGATTTTTCACGTCCGGAGAATGAAATTCGCCGTAAAGAAATTCTCTGGGTTTATCGAAATTTTTGAGTTTAGAAGTAGCGTTTGGATGTCCACTTGTCCGAGTAATATGCCTCATGGTCGAAGAAGACGAGGTGATAACGGATATATGCTACTGATAGGCGATAACCCGTCTGGTTACTTGACGGGAAAAATTTATAACCGCAAGTAGATTACTAGAAAGTAGAGTATTAATCTCGCGAATTTTGCGAATTTTGTTCACACAAAAAGTAGTTTTAGCTTAATTAGCGGGAGCAAGAAGAAATTAACGTAATAAGTAATTAACTAACATATTTCAAAGAAGGGCTGCTTAACCATTTCACTTCCAAAGATTCCATGCATTAGAAAAATAAAACAAGCAAAAAAAAAAAGGATATACTCGTACATTTGCTTACGTCCACAGGCTTACGCAAATTAACGTTCCTTGTTTTGTTTGATCAGGTTATAAAATATTTTGGCTTTCCCTTACCGATTGAACTTATAGTATTCTTGATAAATTATTTTGAGGGGATTTACGTTACTAGCTATTGAAAAATTAACAAGACTAAATTTACGAACGTTTTTTCTTTTTGGCCAAAAAACAAACGATCATTTTCTGAGTTACAAAGTTTGCATTTTTCAACACTGCACCGAGTTCAAGAGCAGCTTCAATTAGATTTTTTTGAGTATAGTGAATGTAGTCAGGGATAGCAGTTGAATCTATGATTCTGTCAATGTTAATGTAAATCCTCCTTTGTGAATATTGGTTGAAATTGACAAAATCAATAAAACGAATCATTAAACTTTAAAACCTCGGTCTTTCCTTTTCATCAAATCTGACCGGGTATAGGACCCGGTATAGGACTCCTCCGTTCTTTTGTTTAGCAGGAGCTCTTGTCGGGTAGAGTGGCCTTCCGCTTGCGTGCCCTTTTATGATATAGGGTTATGTGATTTCATTGCGTAACGTTATAGCATAAATTGGTTACGTTTGTGCTTCTAATTTGAGGGAAAGAGTCATACAAAGTGCTTTTGTATGAGTTTTTCACCCAAATAGGAAACAAATGGCCACATCTAAATTTGGATCTTGAACTGGTTGGGAGGGTTCGAGGGGGCACCATCTCCATCTGGATGCCCCACTCTTATTTGTGGGCCATAAGGATCATCGGCAATGACGAAGTCTCCACGAGTCCGTCCGTTTTTGCTCGGCCCAATTTGTTCTACGAACAAACAATTCAACCCTAAGTAGGTTATCTCGGCCTCACCACAAGTCGATCGGCATGTTTGACATTTCTTAATTCTTGAATGCGAATTTTTTTTGCAGTGGGTCCATGTGCTAGGGGGAAAGAACCCGCCCGCGACATCACAACGCTAGCCTGCCAGCGCATTCACGCAACCCCAGACAAGGCCAATCTCGGCGGGTACAACCATCCTCTTTTGCCAAGGCAGCATACCATCGCTGCAGTCCTTTACGGTCATTTTCTATGCCCATTTCGCTAGAGGATTGGTATGAGATTCCTTGCCATCGCCTGATCGAACAGTGTAGATCATTCTTTTTAGTATTAGGTGTGAGTTCTGTCGATTGTTGCAACACGTTCATTGGAGCGAGCGGAATATGCTTTAAAAGGGCGGAAAACCAGCCCCAAATTAAAACAAAGGTATGTAACGTGATTGTGGAGTTCGAGGAAAGGCCTTAATGTAGTTCTTCCTTACGGTTTTATATCAATCGACCTCACCTACGTGAACCTCAGGCTGAAGTGTCCAAGTTGTTTGTATTGAAAACAAACTCGTTGTACTTACGGCGCATTTTTGGATCTTTTGTGAAGTTTTCTGTTTAGTGTAAATATTCCGGTGTAAGTGCTTGATTGAATAGTTACAAAGTATAGACGAAAGTTGAAAATTAGATGATAGTTGATCATCAAAATGAAAGAGACATACTCATTACTGCTATTTAAATCTGGGTGTAATGATAGAACTCTCACCATTAGTTTGAACGAATATCACCAATAGGAAAAAATATGTAGTCCATTTTTTTGTTTGTTTGATATCTGCAGGCCAATCCTCTTGTTTTTGAAAAGCCATCGGGCATTGCTCTGTTGTGTGAGCTGACGGTTTCGAATCCTTTGAGTTATCTTCAATGTCTAAATGATGCGTTGAAGGGAGTGACTCTATATGGTCGTAGGATGGGTTAATCAGGTAGTACTGAATTAGGTCAGGTACTAAATTAGGTCAGGTAGAGGGATATTAGGTTTTTGTTTTTTGGATTATTGGATGTCCATTTGTTCTGCTTCATCTAATGTTTGTTTTCTTCGGGGAGTGGAGGGAGAGGATATACAAACTATTAAACTTCCCTTGGAAATACAAATTTCAAACTGCATTCAAAACCAACAATAAAATTGGGAAGAAACTGAATGACACATCAATATACAGGAACAACGGCATATACAAACTGATATGTAAGGACTGCGACATGATATACATAGCAAGGATAACACGGAAACTAGCGACAAGATACAAAGACCACTTACGATCTTTCTAACACAAAAAGGCAGACTCCAATTACGCGATGCACCAACAAAACCACGCACACGAGCCTGACGCTATGACATACTCTATGACATTGCTACCCAGACAAAGAAAAGGACTGAGACTTGACATCCGAGAAAGGCTTGAAATATACAAACATAGAAAAATAACGGTAGCATTATCAACGAACAAGTTATTACAAATCTCGTGACAATGTTCTCAGTACTAGACCACACTCTCCGATGAAAACGGAAACGAAATGAAACAGAACAAACGAAGATCCAACAATCCAAAAAACAAAAACCTAATATCCCTCTACCTGAACAAATTTAGTACCTGACTTAATTTAGAACCTAACCAACTTTAGTGCTACCTGCTTAACTAATCCTACGACTTTATAGAGTCACTCTCTTCAACAAATCTTTTAGACACTGAGGATGATTCAAAGCAGTCAAAATGTCTCTGCTCACGCAATAAAGCAAGGCCCGACGGCTTTTCAAGAAAAAAGAAGAAACACATCTTCAGTGACTCCTTCTGATAGGCTTTATTGCAAACATGTGTTTATACTTTTTTGCTGTAGTGTCTATTGGACCATACATGATCTACGTGTAGCGTGCATAGGGGTGTATTCCCTTTATTGATTGTGGGCTAACAGCCTTCCAGTTTACCTTGTTTCTTGTTGATAAGATTCATTTTATGCAGTTTCTTATTACTTTGTCCACTTTCTGTTCAAAGTGTGAGATGCAGTATAGTGCTTTATTTGATGTGCGGTTTTCATAACACCAAAATGGCCTTGATCATGGACTGCCTTTATAACTTCGTTTTCCATCATACGCGGGACCACTAGTAAATTCTATCCATCTTTTTCTTTAAATAACACATTTCCGATTTTTTTATAATTCATATATTGTTTCAACTCAAGTCTATCCATAATCTGTCATCACATTTTTGAGCCTTCTAGTACCGCATACCTGCTTAGTGCATCTACGTGTTTCATTTGCGTACCCGTACGATGCTTAACTGTGAAATTAAAATCTTGTATGTACATTATGTAACGTGATACTGAAGTCGATATATCTTCCTTTGTGGTTGTGTATTTATATGCGTTGCAATCCGAAATCAAGTTGAACTCAATACCCCGTAAATAATGCCGCAGTTTTTTCATCGCCAAGAATGCTGCTTTTGTCGCTGTGTTGTTTTTTTACTACAAAAATATGTCGAATGTATGTATCCTTCGAATTCTTGCACAAGCATAGCGCCAAATCCGTCTTTCGATGCGTCCGTATGTAGCTCCGTTCGTGGATCTCTTGAAATAATTCTCAGTACCGGTTTATTGGTTAATGCTTGCTTTAATTGCTATATTGCACTTTGTTCTTGTTCACCAATAAAAAAATTTACGCCTTTTCTCAGTTAGCTTGTTAGTGGTCTTGCAATTATCGCATAGCCTTTCGAATTTCCGAAAAAATTTAAAAGGTCTCATTAACGATTGTACTGCTCTTACGTTTTTAGGCTCAGTCCAAGTTTTTACTGCTTTAATTTTCTCATCACTTGTTTTGATGGTTCCCCCTGCAATCAGCAGACCCAAAAACTGAACACTTGTTGGCAGGAAACTGCATTTCTTCCAGTTATTCCGTAAACCGTATTCCGCTGCCACCCACAAAAACCGCTCCAGCTTTTCTAAATTGTCTTCTCTAGTTTTTGCAAAGGTAATGATGTCGCCCATGTAGATTTCCATTTCGGTAATAAGCTGTCGTAGAATGCAATTATTATAGTATACCTTATAAACAAACAAGCGGTACATAATTGAACTCAAATAAGCCGCCTTGTGTAGTGAAGGCCGTGTATTTACGACTAGATTCCTCAATTGGCACGTGTAGAAGGGTATTTTCAATATCCAGTGTGCTGAATACCATCGCCCCACTCAGTTTGTCGACAACATCTTCCATATTGGGTATAGGATACTGATCTTTAAAAACGACTTTGTATAGACGTCTGTAGTCTACACATACTCTTTTGGTCCCATCTGTGGTGTTGTGTGATGTTGAGTTTCGAATCATTCCCTCCTTAACCCATTCCTCGATCTTTTTCGTAATTACATATTTTTGCATTTTCTGCCGTTTTTCTGCTTGGCGCTGTGTATATCGGTACCTCTTCTGCCAATATAATTTTCATTTCGACCGGACTTCTAAATTTAAATGGAAAATATATGGCCACGTCTACAATGGATCTTGACCTGGATGCTCAACTCTTATTTGAGGGTCGTAAGTATAGATGGTAAAGACGAATTCAGGTCTCGCCCGCGTTCGCCAGGCCTAGTCTGTCGTTTTGGTTTTGCAATACATCAGTAGGTTAGCTCGGCATTGACACCGTCGAACCGAGTCGTACGACCGCTTACAGACATGGATATCCATGCGATTCACTGCAATGCCCCAAAAATTCTTTAAAGTTGGTTATAAATAGCACTAATCACAATTCAGTCAATTTTTAACATTTTTAAGGATAGCAGCGTGACTTAAGACGTGCATTTACATGCAAAATAATTCATGAATGGGTTAAGCGACATGAATGAGTTTTGTAGATTGGTTATAGAGCTCAGCTGGTAGTAATATGCAAAGGATATATATTTTCCATATGTATGGATATTCTTTGGTAATGTGCTCGTACGCCAGCCTACTGAACTTGTTGATCAGTTCTCATAGTGAGAGTATCACCTTTTGGATAATGGTCACCCATTGCAATTTTTGTTCTTTTAAAACACTTTATTATATTCTAAACTTTGCACTTAGTATACTCATATCAGAAGCCATTTGTGCTCAGCCTATTATAATGTAGACACTAATCTCACACAACTAATAAATACGACTAAATTCAAAATAATACTTCGGTTATATATGTATATATATACGAGTATACATATATATATATATATATATATATATATATATATATATATATATATATATATATATATATATATATATATATATGTATATGACCCTCAAATTCGATACGCGGTGATCAAGACGCTATAAAACTATTTACTATCTAATTTGCCACTGTTTACAATAACACCATGACTTATGATAAATCTCGATAAAAACTTGTATTACTGAGCGCTCGTCAGTTACTAACTCTCGTAAGGCTTAGAATGAAGTGTTCTTATCTTCTCGTCGACGTGATACCAACTTCCAACAGAACGTTCCACTTGCGTTAGGACTGCTGACCATGCACACGTTCGACCACCAGACATGCTGAGTGGAGCTCTGGGCGTGTAAATTGATATGGCATGTTTGCTTGAGGCAATTGCTGCGTTGGTTGAAGTATCTTACAATGTTGCAATGCAAGTGTTGCACTGAGGACAAAGTTGCACGCAAACGTGAAGCATCGGACTATGTTGCAATGCTAACGCTGCCGCCACATTACTCCTCCCGCAGTGGCTTGCCCACGATACTTTTATTCGAAGCGTACGCGTGGCCAGATCTTACGCCCACTGCGCGTGGTTGTTGTTGGTTCGCTAGTGAGGGGCCTCGCCTTCGAAGTAGATTCTGGCGTGAGGAATGCGGGTTTGAGCCTGTCGACCGAAATCGAGGTGGGTTGTCCATTAATGTTGATGCGGAAATACTTGTCCTTCCTGCTCAGAACTGGGTATGGACCGTCGTATGGTGGTGTGAGCGATGATTTCACTTTGTCGTTCCGTATGAAGACGTGTGAGCTGCTGCCTAATGCTCGGTGTACGAACGTTAGAGTGATGGTGTGGTGTGCGGTGTCT
The DNA here is from genome assembly GCA_963969285.1 of Odontomyia ornata. Classification (NCBI taxonomy): domain Eukaryota; kingdom Metazoa; phylum Arthropoda; class Insecta; order Diptera; family Stratiomyidae; genus Odontomyia; species Odontomyia ornata. The sequence continues at coordinate 269,380,371 of OZ017739.1, read as the reverse complement.
CGAGGTCGCAGTTTTGTCATGCGTGACCTGAGATCACGCAAGAAGTTTCTTTGATGTTTGGCTGGGATGTGGTGAAGAATTCCCCTGGAAGCCGTAAGCTTGTTCTCTTGACCATGTCTCCTTTAATGCGGCACGTAGTCCTAGGAGCACAAGAGGAAGCACCTTCGTCCACTCGGCTGTCTCGTAGCAGCGGATGGCGACTTTGACTGTGCGATGCCATCTCTCAATGATTTCGTTGGCAGCAGAATGGTACGGGGTCGTCCACAGGTGGTTGATTCCTAGAATACGGGTCAGCTCGGTGAAGATTTGGCTCTCGAACTGGCGTCCCAGGTCGGTAGTTATTCTTGCCGGCACTCTTAAGCGGCTTATCCATGCATTGATAAGCGCCTCGGCAACTGTTGTTGCGGTGATATTCTGAAGCGGAACGGCTTCGGGCCAACGCGTGAACCTGTAAATGATGGTTAGGCAATAACAGTAACCATAGTTCGGGGTTAGTGGCCCGATGAGGTCGATGTTGATATGCTCGAACCTGGTGTCGGGCAGGGGTACCGTTGGAGCGGTGACGTCCGACCTTGTTGCGCTGGCAAGCTATGCAGCCTCGTACGAAGCTATTGATTTCCTTGTTCCTGGCCGGCCAGAAGAAGCGGTCGGTGATGAGTCGTCTAGTTGCTCGTATGCCCGGATGGGCTAGGCCATGCATCATCTGCATGATTGTTGACCTGAGCTGCTGCGGTGCGTAGGGTCAAACCTTGTTATGTTGTGACTATGCAATGCAGTGGCGTGGCTGAATCAGCAGGCTCCTGCTTCTTCCATTCGAGTTTATTCGTTCGGTCCTCTAACAAGGCCTTGAGCTCTGTATCGGTTTGTTGAGCTGAAGCGAGAGAAAGGAGGTCGGTCTTGGAAATCGTACTCGAGATAAGTAATCCGCGATGGAGTTATTCCGGCCCGGAATGTGGCAGATATAAACCGTGAATTAGGAAATAAAATCTAGCTAACGTTGTTGCCTCGGTGATGCCTTCTCCGGTTGCTGGAATGCAAACTGTAATTACTTGTGGTCGGAGAAGACCGTAAAGACTCTGCCTTCCAACATGTACCGGAAGTGCTTGATGGCTTCATGAATGGCTGGCAACTCCCGGTCGTAGGTGCTATAGCGTCGCTGGGTGTCGTTCAGCTTGGGTGAGAAAAATCCCAGAGGCTCTGTTCTAGTGCTCGTTGTCTGATATAGGATAGCTCCGAGTCCATCACCCGATGTGTCCACAGTTAGGGACCATGTAGCTGCTGGATCAGGATGCGCAAGTGACGGAACCTTGGTTAGTTCCGACTTGCACCTCTCGAACGCTACCGATGCCTCATGGGCCCACTTAAGCTCCGTTTTATTGCGCTTTTTGTTTCCCTCTATCAGTTGTTGGAGCGGGCGTTTGTTTTGAGCAGCGAGCGGCAGGAACCGTCTGTAGAAGTTAATCATTCCTAGGAATGACTTTGTTGATCGCAAGTCCGTATTGGCGTGGACGGCTCAACACCTCCGACATATGCTGTTGATGCGCCTGCGGGTGCAGTGAAAACACCAATATGTCATCTATGTAGACGCATACATTATAGAGTCCCCTTAGCACCTCGTGCATGATGTGTTGGAAGGTCTGGCCCGCGTTACATAGGCCAAAGGTCATGCAGACGAACTCAAATAATCCAAACGGTGTGATAATCGCCATCTTCGGGACATCACTCGGCTCGACTGGAATCTGGTGAAACGCCTTTTGTAGATCGATTACAGTACAGACCTTCATCCTGTGTAAAACAGCAGTGCAGTCTTGTTGGAATCCGATTGGAAATCGATCTGGGACGGTGTATGCGTTGAGGGCTTGGTAGTCTCTGCATGGCCGCCAGTCTCCGGTGGCTTTGCTTACCATATGTAGAGAACTGCTCCATGCACTCTTGGATGGTTGATAGGTTCCCAGTTGAATCATGTTGTCGAGTTCGGCTTTCGCAGTGGCGAGTTTGTCAGGAGGAAGTCGGCGTGCCTTCGCGTTGATAGGGAAGGCCTTTTGTCACAATGTGATGCGTCGTCGTGCACTAAACGTTGCGACGAGGTGCTGTCGATGTGACTTCGGGATACTCTGCTAGAATTGCAGCGTATTTACTTGCGATTGTTGCGGATGTCGATGATTGTACCAGTGATTGGTTCTTGGATGTGGCCTTCACCTCAGCTGTAGTTGCAATTTGCCGCTCGATGAGCTTTCGTCCTCTGATATTCACAAGTAGTCCATGATGCTCAAGCAAATCAGCTCCGATGATTGGGGAGCTGACGTCTGCTATGATGAAAGTCAAGTCCAAGTAACAGGCCTCGGAAGCCTGAGATTTAAAGTCAACTTCCTCTTTCCGTAGGTGCGAATAACAGAACCGTTAGCAGCTAACAAGCGGGTGCCGGATTCTGGTTACTTTGATCCCGGATGGAAGGTGGGATCATGGATACGTCTGCGCCGGTGTCGATCAAAAGCGCCCCAGTGCCATTGTTGCCGCGAATGTATAAGCGATGCACTGAGCGCGCGCCGGCCAGTTTTTGCGGAGAGGACGGCAGTTTTTTTGCTGCCTGCCGAACTTGCATGGCGGTCTGCATTTTGTGGCGTCTGATCCATAATGGGTGTGATACCAGAAAGCCTCGGTTGGAGGTTTGGGCGACTGTGGGCGTAATTGTAATGGTACTCGTGGTTTCCCTGGCTTACCGGCACATGAGCACGTGCTCTCGGTCCTTTGTGCTATGCTCCTATGGTCTTCGTCGATTTGGCGTGCCAGCCTCACAACCTCTGCCGTCAGCTTGGAGAGCTCTGACAAGATTCTCGTTGTTGGCAGAGTGGTTTCCGCTGAGTCGTGATGCGAGATCGATCCGATGGTGTATAGTTTAGATCCTTTCGTTACTTCGTGGACCCTATTGGCAATTGTCACGAGACTCTGCAGTGAGGCGTCGTTTGCTGACAGAATGCTGCTCAACGTAATGTCCAGTCTGTTTAGCCAGATCTGTTTCAGTGTCTCCTCCGAGATGCTGTAAGCGGCGAGTGTTCGCATTTGGTTCAGCAGATGTGAAGGTTGCTGATCGCTCGATTCAACCTCCGACAACAGTTTCTGAATACGCTGCTGGGCGGACTCCGTAAAGGCTTTAATAATTGCGCGCTTGAGGTTGTCATACTTTCCCTCCACTTGTGGCTTAGACACCGCACTACGCACCTGCTTCACAACTCTTATGTCCAGGCTGGCGATGATCAGTTGGAAATGCGCTGTGTCTCCTGTAATGCGGCTCGCCCCGAAATAAGCCTCGATCTGCTCGAACCACAGCTCGACGGCCTCCTCACAGAATGGCGGAATCCGGAAAGTGGCGATCTTCACACCGCTTATCTCTCCGGCTTCGGGGTCTGCCCTATTGGGTGCGGCTGCCGGGATGTCGTTTTTGTCTTCGTCTGGCATTTCAATTATTACGGTCGAGATTGGGGGCTGTTCGCTTGCCCGCGCCACTTTACGCCGCGGACGTGGTCCCTGTACAATGTATACACTAGGGATCCGATATTTATCACGAGCACGTACAACAGTGTTACCTCGAGACGGTCACTTTGCACTGCGAGCGCCGAATTTACCACTAAGGTGTTCGTCACTTCACCCTTCACCTCTTTAACCGGCTGGTTTTCCAATCACGTTGACGTGGGAAGAGGAGCACTACACACCTGAGAATGTTCGTTATTTAACGCCAGGCGCTATGTTCCACTCGCATGAAGCAGGATCTACTTGCATAAGAACTGCTGACCATGCACACGTGCGACCACCAGACATGCTGAGTGGAGCTCTGGTCGTGTAAATTGATATGGTATGCTTGCTTGAGGCAATTGCCTCAATGTTGAAATGCAAGTGTTGCACTGCGGACAAAGTTGCACGCTAAAGTGAAGCATCGGACAATGTTGCCGCCACATATATATATATATATATATATATATATATACATATATATATATATATATATATATATATATATATATATATATATATATATATATATCGTTACATGTACAAATAATTACATATACAAATAATTCTGCGAGCTACTGTCGCAATTATTTTCATCATCATTAAGAACGTCAACGAATGAATTTACTCGAACCCACGAGAACCCAACAAGCATGCATGATCAATATCTGCAAGTGACGTCACTCCATTCATGAACTTGCTCGAACCTACCAGGTAGAACATTCGCCAATGTACGAGAAATGGGTGAATAGGTAGAGACCCTATATAAAGGCGAGCTGAATGAATGGGGGGAATCATTCATTCGACCGCGATAAGAACTGCGATTGTGTGTGGGAAGTGTGTTTCGTAATAGCGAAGTAATTTAGAAGACAATTGCGATAAGAAATTTATGGACAAGTGTTAGATTTTTTTGTAATAGTGAAAATTAAAATTAGTGAAAGTGTTAACTGATTATTGTGCATTTCATTTAATAAACTCTTTTAACTTAAATTAAAAGACATTGCGTTTTCACTTTCCCGGAACATTAAAATTATTGGCCGCGAACCAATAACACGCGACAATGGTGTCAGAAGTGGGATAGAAAATTTCGAAAAGTGAAAACATTTAAACATTTTTAAAGTGCACAATAGTGAAATTTAACGTGGAAACTGTTGTCGAAATAATAAAAATACCACCAAGCTAACAGTGAAAAATTAATGAATTTACCATGGTGGGTGAGCCCTCAGATGCAGAAAAAGACGCAGAAGGTGGTGAAACAGAAACACCAAAACCAAAGGAATCAGAAAATGCGCTGATGCAAATGTTGGTGCTGATGCAGCAAGAGCAGCGACAGCAGTCATCCAATTTAACTGCGAAGCTCAATGAACAGTCATCCAATTTAACTGCGAAGCTCAATGAACAGTCATCCAATTTAACAGCGAAGCTAAATGAACAATCAGCGAAGCTGGACCAACAAGCAATCGAAATCAAAGCAGACATCAAGGCAGACATCACACAGAAGCTGGAGAAACAGTCAACCGAAATAAAAGCGGAGCTCGGTAGTCTCAACAAGCAAATTAAAGGCGTCGAGGAAAAGGTTGACCAGGTCGAGGAAAAGGTTTACCAGGTCGATGAAAAGGTCAGCCAGGTCGAGGAGAGAATCAACAATGAGATGGAAAACATGAAAAAGGAATTGAAAGCAGCAAAAGCAGTAGTAACCGCCCCACCAGCCCCAATTATAACCGCAGCGCAAAGCTCATCTAGAAATGTACAAGCACCAATATTCGATGGGCAAACGGTCTGGAGTATTTACAAAATCCAGTTTGAAGCCGCCGCTAGGATAAATCACTGGAATGAGCAGGAACGAGCAACTGCGTTAATTCTGGCTCTAAGAGGCCCAGCTGCCGAGCTTTTGCAGACTATCCCCGTTGAGCTGCATTCAAACCCGGCTGCTATAATGAATGCGCTGGACATGCGTTATGGAGACGATCATCTGAAGCAGATCTACCGGGCGCAGCTACGGCATCGGATGCAGAAGTCTGGCGAAACCTTGCAGCAGCTAGCACAAGACATTGAGCGATTGGCACTTTTGGCTTACCCAGCGTACGACCCAGAACATCGAGATGACGTAGCAGCAGAAGCATTCATCAGCGCCTTAAAGAACAAGGAATTGCAACAAGCCGTGCGGTTAGCTCAAAAGCAAACAGTCAAGGAAGCATTGGCTTATAGTTTAAATTTTGAGGCAGCCAAAAATGTGACCCGTACCACTGTCCGGGTTCGCGAGGTAGTGACAGATAAATCCAGGTGTGAGCGCGTGGGAATTGAGCGAGAGCTGCAGGTGAATGGTGCGCCTAGATGCTGGAATTGCGGGGAAAAAGGGCACCTGCAAAGAGACTGCAAGAAGGGGAGAAGACCGAGCTATTGTCCAGGGTGGTGGAGATCCAGACCGTGTCAAGAGCCTAGAATGGCGGCCCATCAAACTGCAAGGGCCAACTTCGTGGGGCGAACGTTGGCTAGGAGTATCGACATCCCCAGCACCGTGCCAAGGCAACATCGTGGAGAAGCAGACAGATGCCTTCCTGGTCAAGTTGATGAAGAACATTGCACCCTAACAAACGACACTGGTGCAACCCGATCGACGATCCGACCAGACCTAGTGAGGCCCCAACTGCTTCACAAGGGTAGAGTTCATAGAATTGCTGACGCCCTATCTCGTCATCCATGTCCAGCTAACTGCAAACATTGCCAACGGATTGAGGAAAAGGAGCCGCCCGTTGATCTGCGAGTGATAACGGCCGAATTCGATGAAGGTTGGTCATCGGAGGAGATTCGAAATGCCCAGCTAGCCGATGAAGATATCGGACCATTGCTCGTATGGAAGGAGACGACTGGGCGACCGGAGTGGAAGGACGTTTCGATGCATGGCGCCACCCTGAAAAGCTATTGGGCACAATGGAACTCCCTACAGGTGGAGGGTGGCGTACTCAAGCGAAAATGGGAAACGGCGGATGGCAGCTCCTATAGGATGCAAACTATACTACCCAAAAGCCGAATCCACGATGTGGTAAAGGAAATGCATGAAGGATCCTCGGGAGGCCATCTTGGTGTTAACAAAACCTTAGCGAAATTGCGGGAAAGATTCTACTGGCTCCACGCTCGAGAAGACGTAGAGGACTGGTGTCGCAGATGCACAATTTGCGCTTCCGTCAAAGGCCCAAAGCGACGACTGAGAGGACAAATGCAAACCTATAACGTAGGCATGCCATTCGAAAGGATTGCTGTTGACATCGCTGGACCCTTTCCTGAATCTGAATGGGGAAATCGATACACGTTGGTTGTAGCTGATTATTTCAGCAAGTGGCCCGAAGTCTACCCCATTCCCAACCAGGAAGCAACTACTGTAGCCGAACAGCTAGTGTTAAATTGGGTCAGCAGGTACGGCGTGCCTTGTGAACTACATTCGGATCAAGGCCGAAACTTTGAGTCACTAGTTTTTAGCGAAATGTGCGAGCAGCTGGGAATACGGAAAACGAGGACAACACCGCTGCATCCCCAATCCGATGGAATGGTCGAACGTTTCAACGGCACGCTCAATAAACACCTTGCCAAGATGGTTGACGAGAACCAAAGGGACTGGGACCGACATATCCCACTATTTTTAATGGCGTATAGAGCCGCTGAACATGCGTCGACGGGCCAAGCCCCAGCCAAAGTCATTTTTGGAAAGACTATTCGTTTGCCAGCCGATATAAAGTTCGGAACACCCCCTGAGAAACCCCAAACGATCTCGGAGTACGCAAGTGATCTAAGACAACGGTTGAACCAGATACATCGGACAGTGCGAAAACACCTCGAATCGGCTACTGACCGCATGAAGACCAGGTATGATCTAAAGGCTAATTCTACTGGCTTCCAGCAAGATGACTTGGTGCGGCTTTATAACCCGCAACGGCGAAAGGGTAGGTCTCCAAAGTTGCAACATAATTGGGAGGGACCATACCGAGTTACAAAGCGAATCAACGACGTCGTATACCGAATACAGGAACATCGTAAGCCGAGAGCTAAAATGAAAATCGTGCATCTGGACCGTCTTGCCCCATATTACACCCAGGGAGAATCGACTACAAATAGCGACACATCTTTTCGGGGCGAAAAGAACTGAGGTGGGGGCAGTGTTACATGTACAAATAATTACATGTACAAATAATTCTGCGAGCTACTGTCGCAATTGTTTTCATCATCATTAAGATCGTCAACGAATGAATTTACTCGAACCCACGAGAACCCAACAAGCATGATCAACATCTGCAAGTGACGTCACTCCATTCATGAACTTGCTCGAACCTACCAGGTAGAACATTCGCCAATGTACGAGAAATGGGTGAATAGGTAGAGACCCTATATAAAGGCGAGCTGAATGAATGGGGGGAATCATTCATTCGACCGCGATAAGAACTGCGATTGTGCGTGGGAAGTGTGTTTCGTAATAGCGAAGTAATTTAGAAGACAATTGCGATAAGAAATTTATGGACAAGTGTTAGATTTTTTTGTAATAGTGAAAATTAAAATTAGTGAAAGTGTTAACTGATTATTGTGCATTTCATTTAATAAACTCTTTTAACTTAAATTAAAAGACATTGCGTTTTCACTTTCCCGGAACATTAAAATTATTGGCCGCGAACCAATAACACGCGACAATATATATATATATATATATATATATATATATATATATATATATATATATATATATATATATATATAGGTATAAATGTGTATATATATATATATATATATATATATATATATATATATATATATATATATATATATATATTCAGTCATTAGTTTAAGTGTCCGCCATTTTATTGTAGCATTGCATATATTATTCAATTTGAGCATTGGGCCTCCTACCATCCCTTGCGATGCTGGTAATAGTATTTTGCAAAGATCTCATCATGATTTTTCTTTTAATGCGCCACACGACTACCTCTGGCAGAACAATTTTAGTTTCGCCCCTGAAAATCTCTGAAAATGTTTTCAGATCCAGAGCTTAGAAGGAGCCATTACTCATGACCCAAATTGGAGTCTGTAGCTATTATTGTTTCGAAAAAAAATTATTTTGAGATAAATTAGTAGCTATATGGACAGACTTCGTAAGCTTGTGTAATACTCTAAAAACTAGTATTTACTCCTGTAATTTTTGTTTATATTTGATGGATTCATGCTTAATGAAAGATGCCTTACAAAACCAAAACAATGATTTTTATATTATTTATTCACCTGAAACCACTATTTTTATAAAGTCATGGCCACTATTTATATAAAGCTGTTAAAAATTTAATAGCATTTATGCAACATCTAACCATCAAATATAGGTGGCCTGTAAATAAAGAAGATTGACCATAGAACTTTTGAAATTTGATGACAGCATTTATTTTTGATTGAATCAACCTGATATTATAATACAATCAAGTAGGTTTCATTCACACAGGTGACATTGAAATATCGTATTTTCAAATATAGTATAAGAAGCTTTTATGATGTCAAAAAATATGCCTTAGGACAACACCTAGCACGAACCTGGAATCGACTTACACTTCTCATTTGTGCTAACCGTTTACCTTTGCTTGGGTGGATGATGATCCTACCTATTCTACATGGTTAGTCCATTTCAAATATTTTTAGGGTTTTGTAAAATAATTTTCCAAAACCCTAATAAAATCGTGTCCTTTCTGTCCGTCCGTCTGTCCGTCCGTGTGTCACAGCACTTTTTCTCGCAAACTATTTAAGCTAAAAACATCAAATTTTGTATGTAGGTGTAAAATGGTGCTCTCTTCAAAGTTCAACTACAAACAAATTTTATAAGGTATTTAAGGGGGGTCTTCCCATAGAGGGGAATGGGCCGCGAAAAAAAATTTCATCAAAGGTAGCCGACATGGGTATCAAATGAAAGGTATTGATAAGAGCTTTTCAGAACAGATCTTTAGCTGACATTTTTTACTTCGAAGGGTGCACAGGGAGGGGAAATGCACGAAAAATGTGTGTCCTCCCTCGCGACTGGTCACCTGTGATCTGAAAAAAATTATGGGGATAGGTGTTTATGAGCACAACAACAACAAATACCTTAGAAGTCTAAATTCGCTCAACTTTAATAATAGTCTGATCATCAAATATCAAATTTTCCCTAATAAAACCGTGTCAGCACCTTTAAACTCTATGAAAATTTAAGCAGTCTTATAAAAGGTTTGATGAAAATCGAATGATATACACAGAAGCTATAGCCATTTGAAATTTCTCCAATTACAACAACGATAACATAAGATTTTGGCACTTTATGGACTTTCCGTCAAATCAGACACTGTAGTTTTGATTTGATCTTGCTAAAATTTTCAAATAAGATCAATAACATAAACATTATTGGGAATTGATGATTTGAGTGATTTTCATAACTTTGCAACAACATGGCGACCGTTGAGAATAGAGAAACAATGGAGTTTCTTTGAAACGTGAACATCTCTTTGACATATTTCTTGACTTTATTCGTTACTGATGACTGTATTTCGGAGAAGTTGGGTGCAAAACCCTTCTGACATGAGCGTAGGTTTTTCCTATCCAACTTGTTTTTATTCACATCGACACGTTGAGCGCTAGCATATTAAATTGCTTTCATTAAACGACAGCCCAAAAATGGTTTCGGCTTGATCACCTCCTATCCCATAAAAAACTTTTAGAAAAAAAGAAAGCCAACTTCAAAATGCCCTAAAAAGGATGAAAAAACTGTTATTGAAGCGGTGCCATATCAGTTTTTCCCTATTTCTTTTGTGATGGTGCACATGTTGGAAGTTTTTATGTTGAAGGAGGGATATTGATTTGGTACCGCTTCCATAAAATTTATTTAATCTTTTTTTGGGCATTTTGAAGTTGGTTTTCTTTTTGTCTGAGTTTTTTATTTCACCCTTTTTAGTAGTAGATTTTTTCATTTCAAATCTATTAAAGCTCATTTTCTTGAACACATTATACCATGTATATTAAAATTTAATTTCTTGACTGCAATGCAAAATTCACTACTGCTAAAATCCGCAGCGTCCATAGCAATCGAATTTTGTTCTGATATATTTTAATCCAAGATCTCACCAACGTCACCCGTGATTTTATGTTTCATAAAAGTCCAGTATCAATTGTTGTTTTAAGAAGATTTCGAAATTTGAGCTTTGCCTAGCCGCCATTTTGATATTCTGACCTGACCCTGAAGTTTTATTGATTGTTCAAAAGGCGTTCACGATCTCTACCACATTAACAAATTTTGTTAACATTGGTTCAATGGTTTGTTCAAAATTACAGTAATTAAATTTGTGTTTTCTTTGAGCGGCTGCCATTTCATTTCAGATAGTTCTACTTTGGATTTTATATTGCGAGTTTCATTGCACATTCGAATGAACCTTTATTAGCCCAGTCATATTAGGTAAAAAAAGGGGTCAACCTCGGAATGAAAGATAATAAGCTGCAAATTGGTATGAACCTTTGTTTTGTCATTTTAAATGTTGTCTCAAAAGTCACAATCGTTATCGTGTTCGCGTCTCAAGATATTCAAGGTCAAAGGTCACAAAAATCGGTTTTTCGCGAATATCTGGCTTCCTATCGGTTAAATGAGATTTGCATTTATTATAAAAGTTGTAGGCTATAAAATGCCCTACAACTTTTGTTTAAACTTTTTTTTCATACGACCAACCGTTTTGAAGGTAGAGCGCGAAGAGTGCACATCGTACAGTCATATACGGCCTAATGCAAGGTCAAGCGTGAGTTATGGTTATCAGTACGTTATAAAGTCAATTATTTACTTGGAAATTATAATTATTAAACAATGCCTATTATTTATGTACTAACTATTAATTATTTATATTTAATTAAAGTAAGTAACTTGATTATTTATATATAATTATTCATATTTAACTATTTAAGTATAAAATATTATTAATTCTGGATTATATATTTTAGTTTTATTTTAAGTTAACACGACATTATATATCTTTTCTTTAAAACGCGTAAATTTCTCAATACTTATATACCTGGAAATACTTGTCCCTACCCTATGCCCTTTTCTATTCATTGCCGGGACAGATGTTCTATAGTATTCAAGGCCACTCTCTCCACTTTGTATGAGTCAAGATTATTCGTTAGTTTGAAATTGTACCGTTGCAACTTTAATTAAATATAAATAATTAATAGTTAGTACATAAATAATAGGCATTATGTTTAATAATTATAATTTCCAAGTAAATAATTGACTTTATAACGTACTGATAACCATAACTCACGCTTGACCTTGCATTAGGCCGTATATGACTGTACGATGTGCACTCTTCGCGCTCTACCTTCAAAACGGTTGGTCGTATGAAAAAAAAGTTTAAACAAAAGTTGTAGGGCATTTTATAGCCTACAACTTTTATAATAAATGCAAATCTCATTTAACCGATAGGAAGCCAGATATTCGCGAAAAACCGATTTTTGTGACCTTTGACCTTGAATATCTTGAGACGCGAACACGATAACGATTGTGACTTTTGAGACAACATTTAAAATGACAAAACAAAGGTTCATACCAATTTGCAGCTTATTATCTTTTATTCCGAGGTGAAAGCCCTAATATGACTGGGCTATATATAATTTTGGTTCCAATCGGAGCTATTCTTTGGTCAGAACAAAAATCACGGATTTTCATCTAATAGCCAATTTGTATGATTAAACAAGTTGGATAGACAGACTTACGCTCATGTCAGAAGGGTATTGTATCCAACTTCTCTGAAATGCAGTCACCAGCAACGCATAAAGTCAAGAAATATGTCAAAGAGATGTGCACGTTTAAAAGAAAATCCATCGTTTTTCTATTTTCAACGGTGGCCATTTTGTTGCTAAACAACAAAAACGTCTCATATCATGAATTCCCAAAAATATTGATTTTATTGACCTAATTTGAAATTTTCAAGAAGATAAATCAAAACTGTAGTGACTGATTCGATGAAAATTCCATAAATTAACAACATCATGTGTTATTGTTGTTGTAATTGGAGCAATTTCAAATGGCTATAACTTTCGTGTGTATCATTAGATTTTCATCAAACTTACAAAGTTAAAGCACCTTTTGTAGAACTTCTTGGATGTATAATTTCGTTTAGCTTAATGGTACCTATACAATTTCGTTGGAGAAAATTTATTAATCGAGCAGTCACACAATCAAACTGCTCGAAAGCCTTCCTTTCTCCTACTCGGAGTTTTGTGGCAGATTGGAGAGAAAAAAAATTTAATTGATTTTGTTTGCAAACATATTTTTGTTAAAATACTTTTTCATTGTATTAGCCTCATAAAATGATATTTTTTATCAATTTTCCTTTATATTAAAATTTAAATGTCTGCCTTTAATTTTATTCGTCATGAGATTTAACTTTCGTAACAAATTAAAACTATCGTTTCCTTACTATTGTTAAAATTTCTTCACTTGACTTAAATTTCTTCACCCCATTTAAATTTTCTTTACCTCATTTAAATTTCTTTCCTACAAAGCAAATTTCCTTACTTCATTTTAATTTTTTTCTAACTTAATTAAATTCTATTTTAAAAATTTCCAATCTGCATATAAAATTCCGGGTTTGTGGAACGCTGATATATTACTCCTTAACGGTGCATTACATTACGGAAGAGAAGTGAACAGAGTGGTGGGAATCAGCTGAGGCAATTCACCGTAGGCACGGGATGAAAAGAAAGACAAAATTTTGGACGGATCCAAAAAGTGAAAACGGGGAGTCTGCTTTGAATCGCGACAGTGATCACGTTGGGGGGAGATTTCTTTTGTTGGTGACGCCGGGCGGATCATTTGATTTTGCATCATTTGTATGACAGGGGAGAAATGTTGTGATTGGATTGGACCGTTTAATCTTACCTACGTCGGAACATCGAATGAATAGATCGATTGCAAAACGAGCATGAGCGTGTTACCGAACAATTAAATGATTGCTTAATGATGATTTCTGGTTTTAAATAAGAAATGCCTAACAAGGAAAAATTTACAGCGTGAAGTGTCACAGAATACCCATGACTCGTAATATGAATCAGTTGAACCGGATAGCAGGTCGATAATCGAATTTGTGTATGAATCAATCGTGATCGAGAATATGAACGAAAGTGGGATGTTAGTGTTGCGGCTGCTGTTTCTGCTTTGTAAAATAATTCGCGATATAATATTCAAGCGGATGGTTTTTTTGTGAGCGTGTCTCGCACACATTGTGACATAAGATTAAAAATTCTGCCTAAAGGTCGTGCTGTCTAGCGAAGTGCGAGTGGTAATGACAGGAATATATAAAGAAAGTTTTGAGGAGTTTTCTGGCATTGTTTTGAAGAATTATGGCACTCAATACAAAGAGACTTTGAAAGAAGACCTAAGGACAGTAATTGGGTGTTTAAAGTTACTCAATTTGCTACATCTATTAGAGCGAAATATATGCGTTATGTTTTACATAGCGAAGCAAACTCAAAAGCCATTTAGGACAGAGCAGACTTTATAACACAGCAATGGTGTTTTGTTAATAGAGGAAACTTACCAGTGTTTGGAATGATTATATTCGATACAATTTGCGTTGAACTGTGAATGAGGTGAAAGAGGTGCCGGTGATGTTAAGTGCGCTTTAAGTCTTGTGAGTCTAAGTAACAAAAAAATAAACATTTACTGTGGGCCTTTTGAGAGGGTCTAAATATTCTCATTTGAGGGAAATCCTCTGCGTGGATTGTGACTTAAAAGACTGTGTAGTGAATTGCAAGTTGGTGGTGTGTGAGTTGTGGATAAAACTTGACCACATGTCAGAACATGAGTACAGTTATAGATGCTTTGTTTCTCGCACTTACAGGCTCGTAGAATGTTGAGACTACGAGTAGGTACGCTTGAAGATTAGAGCTAGATTGGCTAAAGGCTAGATTTTCATCCAGCTCTATCGGGGAATACCTTGGGGTGATTTCGTTTATCTCAATAGTGACAATGTCTGGCGATTCTGATCTCAAGTAGTCTGACAATGATTTTGTAATCGATGATTATTATAATACTAGTGATGATTGTGACATGGATCAACTCGACCCAATAAAACAAAAATTTTTGGCCTGGAATATTTTGGAGTACGAGTAACTAGTGAACGAATTAATGGAATGTTTACTTAATACTTAAATATTATACTGGCATATGCTTAATTTAAATTCCAGGACTTACCCACTCCGTCTACAAGCGCTCGTTGAGGATGTTGGGTAAGTACACTCTTGGTATTTAAAAAAAAAGGAATTCAAATTAATTATTGTGTTAAAATTTATAATTTAAATTAATTATTAAAATAATATAAAATTATTTAAATATTTTTTTCTATTAGTTTTTAAAATTAAAAATATTATTTTTTTATATTTTTTCGAATATCATACTATCATTAACAAAGTTATGCAATTATTGACTTCTAAGGTATTTGCTGTTGTTGTACTCATAAACTACTACTACCCTTATTTTTTTTCAGATATTTCGAGGGGGCGGTGAACACAAATTTTTTATGTATTTCCGCTCCCTGTGCGCCCCTCGAAGCAAAAAGTGTCAAATTAAAACCTGTTTTCATCAAGACCTTTCATTTGATATCCATATCGACTACCTTTGATTTAATTTTTTTTCGGGGTCCCCTCCGCTGTATGGGGAGTACCCCCCTTTAATGCCTTATAATATTTTTTTGTAGTTGAAGTATGAAGAGAGCACCACTTTACACTTGCATGCAAAATTTGATGTTTCTAGCATAAGCAGTTAGCGAGAAAAAGTGCTGTGACACACGGAAGGACAGACGGATAGACAGGACGCGATTTTGTAGGTTTTTGTATGATTATTTTACGAGGCCCTAAAAACACAGTATATCTGAAAATTTGCGAAAATCTAAGCAAAATTGCAACCTCCAGGAACAAACCTCGTTAAATCCTGTATATACATATATATATATATATATATATATATATATATATATAGATAGATAGATATATATATATATATATATATATATATATATATATATATATATATATATATATATATATATATATATATATATATATTTTTTTTTTTTCTTTAAAAGCCGTCGGGCCTTGCTTAGTTGTGTGAGCAGACGCGTTTCGACTACTTTGAGTCATCTTCAGTGTCTAAAGGATGTGTTGAAGGGAGCGACTTTATATAGTCGTAGGATGGGTAATTAGCGAATAGGTAATTAGCGGATGGGTAATTAGCGGATGGTTAATTAGCGGATGGGTAATTAGTGGATGGGTAATGAGGTCAGGAAGTAACTTACTCAATTATGCCACGTAGGGGGATATTATGTTTTTGTTTTTTTGCTTGTTGGCTGTCCGTTTGTTCTGTTTCATCTCGTTTCCGTTTTCGTCTAAGAGTGTGGTCTAGGACTGAGAAAATTGCGTCGGAATTGGTAACAAGTTGTTCGTTGATAATGTCACCGTCTGTCTTTCTATGTTTATAAATTTCAAGCCTTTCTAGGATGTCAAGTCTTGGTCCTTTGTTTTGTTTGTGTAGCAATTTCATAGAGTTTGTCATAGCATCAGGCTCATGTGCGTGGTTTTGAAGGTGCGTCGCATAATTGGAGTCTGCCTTGTTGTATAAGAAAGATCGTAGGTGCTCTTTGTATCTTGTCGTTAGTTTTCGTGTTGTCCTTCCTATATATACCATGTCGCAGTCCTTGCATGTCAGTTTGTATATGCCGCTGCCTTCGTATATCGATGTGTCATTCAGTTTTGGCTTCAGTTTGTTTCCAATGTTGTTGTTCGTTTTGAATGCAGTTTGCAATTTGTATTTCCTAAGGAAGTTTGATAGTTTGTATGTCTCTTTGCCTACGTATGTTAACGATACCCACTGTTGGTCGTTCTTATGAGTTTCCGTCGGTTGGCGTTCCTGTTTTTGTTTGTACTGTGTGACTAGTTTGTCAATGTCGCATTGTTTGTATCCGTTATTATTAGCTATTCTGTAAATGTTGTTTAGTTCGTTGGAGTAGTTAGTAGGAGTCATGGGGATGGAGTGAAGCCTCTGCACCATTGATCTGTACGCTGCTAGCTTATGTTGTGCGGGGTGGTTAGATGTTTCATGTATGGTATGATCAGTTGTGGTTGGTTTTCTGTATATTTTGTAGTCCAATCGTGTTTGTTCACGTGTCACAGTTAGGTCCATATAGTTGAGTTGTCCGTTTGTTTCTTTTTCCATAGTGAACTTTATATTCGGGTGAATTTCATTCATATAGGCAAGTAGTTCGTCTTGTTTATTTTCTTGTGAGTCAATAACAATGAAACAGTCATCCACATATCGTCTGTAAAATATTACATTGAATCTTTTGACAACTTTGGGTATAAAGACTTCTTCCAAAGATTGTAAGAATATTTCTGACATTATTGAGGACATTGGATGTCCCATACCCAGACCGTCTTTGGCAATGTACGTGTTGCTATTGAACTTAAAATAGTTCTGTTTGATTGTGGTCTTTATGAGATTGAGTATTTGATCTGTGAATCGTCGGCTGTTGTTGAATGAAAGTTTTTCTTTTAGTATGGCCAGTGTTTCATCGACAGGGATAGACGTATAGAGGTTGGTGATGTCTAATGATAAAAGTTGACAATTTTCAGTCAATTTTAAAGAAGTGGTAGAATTTGCTAGCTCGCGGCTGTTCTTTAATGCGTATTTGTCGTCAAGGTGCACGACATCAGCCATTATCGTTGCCAAGTACCGTGCTAATTGGTATGCAGGAGCTGGGCGGTAGTTGACGACAGGACGGATAGGAATATTGGGTTTGTGGAGCTTAGGTTGTGCCTTAAGGGGTGGTGTGCATGGATTTGGGTTTATGTAGCGTTGCTTAGTATTAGGAGGAATAATTAGTGGGGATTGTATAATGGCGGTACGTAAGTCCGCTTGGAACCTATTGGTGGGGTCTTTGTTTACCAGTTTGTAGCCGTTGGCGTTAATGAAGTCTATTGTTTTTTGTACATAGTCCGTTGTTTTTAGGATCACCGTTGTATGTCCTTTGTCAGCCTTCGTCACTGTTAGTAGGTTATCCGTTAGCTTTGTCTGAATGTGTCTTAATATCTTATGGTCTTCGTGGAAATCCGTTTTGTTTATGCTAGTGCGTATTTTTTGTAGTATGTCTACTGCAGTATGTCTTGCATGTGTCTGTTGTTCCTGCGGCAGTTTGTTAATGGCTAGTTCAGTGTCGATTATTAGTTGTTCTAGGTCTTTGTTGCGGTTTGTATTATGTAAGTTGTGTTTCAGTCCCTTATTTAATAGCTCCATTTCTTGTGTCGTAAAAGGCGTATCTGATAGGTTTACAGTCCGTGGATAGAAAGTTCTGTTCGCTGGTGTGGTCATTTTGTTTTGTTTTTTCATCAATTTGTCAAGTTTTTCCGTCATGGTCTCATATTTAGTTTTGAGCTGAATATCAATGTTTTGCCTCACGTCATTATAAAACTGTAGAAAGTTTTCAGTTTGTATAGTGTTAGTTAATTGTAAGTGTGAGTGTAGTAGTTGTCGGTTGATTTCGTCCTTTTTTATGTACAGTGTTCTTATTTCGTTTTTAATGCGGAGCATCTGTGCGCTACGTTGTGTGTTACGTGCAGCGATTGTGTTTTGTTTTATCACGATTCTTGCAAATGCTGGTGTAATGTTGTTTTTCAAGCACTGTTTGTTGAACCATATGTTTGCTATTGTTTGATGAAGTTTTAAGGTAAGGTATTGGAATGAACGCAACAGTTTTGCCTGGCTGGCAGTGTTGTAGTCAATAACTTTGTTTATTTGATGAATATATATATATATATATATATATATATATATATATATATATATATATATATATATATATATATATATATATATATATGTATATATATATATATATATATATATATATGTATATATATATATATATATATATATATATATATATATATATATATATATATTCATATATTTATATATACGTATATATATATATATATATATATATATATATATATATATATATATATATATATATATATATATATATATATATATATATATAAATGTTAAATTTCCTTCAAGAATTTTACCTTAAAAAATTCTTCTTACCGCACCACTCGTTCACATTTATTCGGTAACCATCGCCTTGGTTTTTAGGGTTTTGTAAAATAATTTTACAAAACCTTACTAAAATCGCGACCTGTCTGTCCGTCTGTCCGTCCGTCCGTCCGTCGTCCGTCCGTCCGTGTGTCACAGCAGTTTTTCTCGCAAAGTACTAAAGCTAGAAACACCAAATTTTACACACAGGTGTAAAGTGGTGCTCTCTTGAAAATTCAGCTACAAAAAAAATGTATGAGGTATTTAAGGGGGGTCTCACCATAGAGGGGAGTGGCCCCCGAAAAAAAAATTCATCAAAGGTAGTCAATTTGGGTATCATGTGAAAGGTCTAAACGAGAAATTTTCAAAACAGGTCTTAAACTGACATTTTTTGCTTCAGGGGGTGCACACAAAGGGGAAATACACGAAAAGTTTGTGTCCCCCCACCCCCTCGCGATTGGACACCTGTGATCCGAAAAATCTGAAAAAAATCATAGAGGTAGATATTTATGAGTACAACAACAACAAATACCTTTGAAGTCGAAATTCACTCAACTTTGTTAATAATAGTATGATTTTCGAATTTCACATTTCTCCCAATAAAATCGTACAGGTACCCTTAAAATCAACAAAATTCGATATCGTAGTTACATATAAGGACCTAATATCCTGCAAGTTTGATGAGAATCGAATCATATTCGCGGAAGTTATAGCCATTTGAAATTTCTGCAATTGCAACAACAATAACACACGGTTTTGGTTTTTTATGGATTTCCCATCGGTTCAGACACTGCAATTTTGATTTGATCTTCTTAAAATTTCCAGATAAGATTTATAACAATATATATTTTTGGTATTCATGATTTAAGTGATTTTTGTTAGTTTGGAACAAAATGGGGACCGTTGAAAATGGAGAAGCAATCAGTTTTCTTTTAAATGTGCACATCTCTTTGACATGTTTCTTGAATTTATTTGTTGCTGGTGACCGTATTTCGGAGAGGTTGGGTACAAAGCCCTTCTGACATGACCGTAGGTCTGTTTACCCAACTTGTTAAGTTTACTTGGCAGCTTCATGAAAATTATATCCTATAATTAAATGAAAACTGAACTATGTATGTATTTCTGCCCCCTAAACCAAAAGGGCGTATCTCAAATTTCACTGAATTTCTTATTCCTTTATATAAGGACACTTTGGGTTGTATTTAATTCTTATCCGTAGCCAAATAGACATATCTTGTCCGTATTGCGCAGCTAAAGTTCTAGAAATATAAGACGTATCTCAAAAAAGAAACAAAAACCTAAGCAGTTTAGACGTAATCCTTTTTTCTAAGCAAAACGGCCGCTGCTCAGAGATGCGTTTACTACGCCTAGGATTTCTGGCAATTTATAATTTGGCCTTTACAGAGATACGTCTACATCACTTAGTAGCTTACCTGATTGATACCTCAATTTGCCGCAGTATCAGCGCTGTTATCGGTTCAGCCTCATCTGTAAAGTTTTTTTATTTAGTCATCAACTGTCAAATGCAGTTTGAAAATTAATTTTTATAGTAGTTAGATTGAAAAAAAAAATGAAGAGAAAAAAGGTACATGCTTTTATATTGCCAGTAATATATTCTAAGGTGAGTGAATACAAAATTCGCCACCGAAAAAAAGAAAATTTAACATTTTATGTTGACTTTGAGGTGAACTTTTGGACATCATATATTGTTGTTTTAGATCTAATCATGGCAAATCTAATGGATTTCGGGGACGTTAGTTAGTTATTTTGGCTTTCAATAAGAAAACAAAACAAGAGTTCTTCAAGAAAAGTTTAAGCAACAACAACGTGGTTGTGAACAGTAATAATGTGTCGGAAATGGAGTCCTCAACTAATAACACTAGCGATACAGCACCCAAAGAATTTTCTTCGGGCGCATTTGGTGACGGTGGTGTTTGCAACAGCAATATTAATATTTCGAAGATAATTTCCTTCTCTAAGGAGCCGATAACACAGAGAACTTTAACAGGCGAAGGTTCATCTTCTCAGGTTGAAAAAAACATGTGATTCTAATAATATAGATGATCAGATTCATATCACTCGGAGCCATGTTTTACCAAATATATTGGAAACTGATATATCACTACTTTAGGGTGAATCTGAGCTTACAGAGAACATGCAAATAACAATACCTGATGAAGTTAACGACAACGATGTTGCCGACAGTAAGAATGGGTAGAATATTAACTCTCCTACTAATAATTCTACGGACGAATCAAATATACAGTATACTAAAAAAGGGACTGTACAAAAAAAGCAAAAGTACGAAACATCAGTGAGTGAAAGAAAAAAGAGGAAATATGATACATTTGTGGAAAAACATGGTGTGAAGAACGGTTGCAATGTCCAAAGAAGTATACCCAAAATATATCTGAAGCCAGAAGAGATTTTCTTAATTCTGAGTTTTGGAAAATGACAGATGAAAAAGAAAGAAAGTCTTTCATATTGCATCACATATCATCAACTCCTGTAAAGCAAAGGGCGACAGTTGTTGCTACTGATGTAGGCCAGGAGAGTTATCGAAGAAATAATTCATATAATTATATGCTCAAAAATGAAAATGGCACTTCACATACTGTATGTAAAATATTTTTTTTAACAACCCTTGGTTTTATTGGAAATAATGACAAAGTTGTTCGTACAGCATTATTGAATGCTATAAATCCTGTAGTGCCTGTGGCAGATATACAAACGAGCCCCATAATAAAACAGACGATGAAGTCATTCGCCAGCTCATTTCAACATTCAATCCAACCATTTCGCGTCACCGCAGGGAGCATGCACCACGCCGCCTTTATCTGCCAAGTGATCTCTCATTCACCGCAATGCATGAAGACTTTCTTAACAAAAATTCCAATTTAAAATGTTCGTATGAAAAATACCGGGTGGTGGCAAAGAAAATGAATGTGTCACTTGCTAACCTTGGGCATGAAGAATGCGAGAGTTGTGAGGTGTTTAACTTACATAATAAAAGTCATACAAAGAACAGTCTCGATGAAAATTGGAATGTGTGTATGACGTGGAGCAAACTTATTGAGAGAGCAAACAAATCTCGAACAAAATACAGAGAAGATGCCGCAAGAGATGAAGAAGTAGGAGAAATAGTGTAGTGCGCAGATTTAGAAAAAGTTATAATGTTACCACGGCTTGAGATGTTTAAAAGTGCGATTTTTACAAATCGTTTAACAGTGTACAACGAAAGTTTTGTTCCAGTTGGAAAGAAAAGAAACAGCAAGCCATTCGCAGCTCTCTGCCATGAAGCTTTGTTCATACGAAACAAAGTAGAGTTGATCAGTACATTTTACCAGTCCTATATTAGCAAGAGAGACGTTTTAAAAATTACGTTATGGCTCGACAATTGTACAGCGCAAAACAAGAATTGGGAATTATTTTCATTTTTGATATAAATTGCAAATTCCGAAGGAATATGTGCCAATGAAATTAATATGAAATACTTTGTGCCGGGTCATACGGTTATGGCCGCCGACTCTTTTCATCACAGAGTGGAGGTTTCCATGAAAAAAATGGGCAACAAGCTTTATGATTTCTCAGATTTTGTACAAGCCGTAAAAGGTGCTGCTCATAAATGGATGCCAATGGAGCTACAGCATTTTTACATTTAGGAAGATTTTTCCTCACAATACAAATTAACTCGTACAGAGCTGAGGCTATATTTACATGATATGGTTCAGGTAACCGTCCACAGAGGATCGTATAATATCACATGTAAAAATGGCTTTGATGGTACATCATTTGGTTTTAATTTTTCAACCGCCAAGATAACAAAAAATAGAATACTGCGGTCACTCAAAAAACAAACAAAAGTTCTTGGAATTTCTTCGCAGAAGAAAGCCAATATAATGAAAAATTTGTCTGGAATCATGAAAAATCGGTTGCAATTCCTGGGATACTCTTCCAGTTGCAGATGAGAACTGAACAAAATTGATGTTTTTCTCTTTGTATTCTAGTTTACTTTTGGGTTTATTTTCAGTACAAGTATGTATTATTTTCTGAAAAATTCTTTTAATATCCCACAAATATAGCATATTCTTCATGTATTACATTATTAATAAATCGTTTCTAGATAATTTTTAATCTATTATTCAATCTCCTATTAAAGTCAATGTAGGAAGAAACAGAATCGAACGTTATCTGTTAATTAATCGTTAGCCAACTAGCCGTATCTCAGTTTAAAACTAAAATAGTAGTTTATGTAAGACAAGTTAATTACCATGTCATTGTCGTCTCAATCTTTATTGTATTTACCCAAAAAAAAACCATAAACAATTTGACTATGTAGGTGCGGTTTTGAAATTCATTAAAATTTCTTATATCTCAAAACAAGGAAATGTGAGATACGCCTTTTTGGCTTAGGAGGGCAGATTTTCATTTTCATATTTAAAGTTATGATCAGCAATAGAAGGAAAAGTATTACTTTTCAGGTCGCGATTCCTGTCGGTCTTTAATATGGATATCACTATTTGTAGGCATATAATGTATAATATTATCTAGGAAGTAACGAATTACTATGCAAATAGCCATTAACTCTACAATTTGCATTCACTCAATTCTTATTTTATCTTCGGAGGAGAGAAGCAATCATTAAATTTTTCCTAATGATATTACTCTAAATCATATTGAATTGTATTTATGCTGCATTTAGAACTAATTTACAGGTTATTTCGGGTCGAAATGATTGACTCAAATGTACCGTTTATGGAGAAAATTAAAGGTACTTATCATTTTTGCCATTCATGGCCAAAACATTCGGTATCTCCATCAAAGCCTTGAAGAGTCGCAAAATAATTGGCATATTTCGTACGAAAGATAATTAAAATTCAATTTCTCGACATCCATGTACCGTATTCAATTGTTAATATCTACAGATTCTTTGCAAAGATTACAATTCTGTCCCGATACGTTTTAGTCCAACATGTTGCCCATTTGAACCCTCTTCAATCAAAATCCTTATATGCGTCGATGAGTTGAAAACTCGGAAATTTTTTAGTTTACCGTTATTTGATTTTCTCGTCGTTTGAACGGAACCTATAGAAAGTAAGATGTATCATTTGCCGAAAACCGGACTCTTCTATCTATCCCCGCTCAAAAGCTTTACGTGAACATACATGAATAAAGCAACAACAACAAAAAATATACGCGATGAACTGATAACCTTCTTTCCATTGGAAGTCGGTTAAAAATACATAGATGTCAGCGGGTCAAAGTTAATTATGTTATGAGCGACTATTGCGAGCTGCAAATGGGTGTACCACAAGGCACTGTTTTGGAGCCACTGATATTTATATGTACTATACGTTAATGATTTATTGAATGGTATGCTAAACGATAGAATTATTTCATTTGCTGATGATACAGCCATCATATCTATTGATAAAGCTTGCAAGGAAGCTGAAACTAGAATGAATAACTATTGTATCTTACTGATATTAATGATTGGTTAATAAGCCTTCGTTCAACTTAGATAGAACTGTTTATATGACTTTCGGCAGCTATTGCTCTAGTATTCCCGAACAACTAAACTTAGCTGTTGATGGAAAAAGTAGTTAAAAAAGTTGAATCATGTAAATATTTAGGAATTATTTTTGATTATAACATGAGATGGGATAAACATACTAAGTATTTACTGAACACAACTAAATATTTAGTTTTCATTTTCCACAAGCTTTCCAAATTATGTAAACAGAAAATGTTATGATTATTTACTATGCGTTATTTGATAGCATAATAACCAGCCTGGAGCAGAGCATACTCTGACAGCTTAAAGCTATTGCAAAATCTTCAGAGCACATTATTATTACAATTACATATGTGTAAAATTTATGAAATCGGTCAGTTTTTATCTGTTATAGTTACGACTGATTAATAAGTGGTTGCCATCTACTTTTTCATAACGGGAAAACCGATTAAATTTTATTTCATCCTTTTCAGGTCGTTGTGAAGCCAAATTTCGTTTATTTCTTAAACGATTTTTTATTTCGTGACATTTAGTGGCAACATTAACCTCCAAAAGAATGTCGACCTGGATTCATATTGAATAAATAATAATTTTTTGAAAATTGCTTATATGATTTTCTAAATGCTGGAAAAAATTTTAAAAAGCGTATGTTTCATAATTGTTGCCATAAGAAAAGCAAATTTTAATCTTGAGGCTATTCGTAAAAATGTTCGTAAAATGTTTATTTAAGAACTATTTTATGTGATTTTAAGTATGCTTAAAGTGTTTAATTGGCAGTTTGTTAAGAGTTTATTATCTCCAATGGAGCTCATTATGATCAATTTATTCTGCTCGTCCGCCAGCAGCATATCATTTTTTCAAAACCATGAATAAGAGAAGCATTGAGAACTGTATTTCAGATCCCTTGATAGTTCAACTTTTTCTAAATACTCAACCACATAGAATTCACACATGGTATTTCTTGAAACAGTATTCACAAGATCGTGAAAATTTTCTGGGAAAGAGTTTTCGAATGTATCCTAAGTTTCAACCATTTAAATGAGTAAGTATTACATTTGAATGATAATTAATTATCCTTTTATGCATAATCCTTATATTCATGATCATGTTTATTCTTTTATGCATGATCATTTTTTTTGCCAAAATATAAATATGTGCAAGGGTATAATAATAATTGAAGTGTAGTGCGTATTATGGAATGCATTTAACATATCTTTTAGCTCAACGCATTTTGAAATGTCCCCCTTGATTGGATAGTCATAAAATTTTTACACAATTAATAACCATCTGCCATTTATTATATGTATACTTAATAATTAAAACCCAGCCATGTATCGAACAGTGAGGGAGAAAAATCAACGCTGAAGTCTTGAAAATACACTTTTTCTTATGGTTAGCGTCGTTTACCATTTTCCGATTCATACTATATGTCCTTTGCATAACATGTTGCCTAATGTAAGGCCAAAAGTTTTGTTAAAACAGAATTCAATTCTCTGTCTTCATTTTAAAATAATGGATAGTTTAACGCGAAAATTAAAAAAAAAAAAAATCCGAGTTTTTTTACTGTTTTCGCTATATGTTAATGTTAATTTCTTAACAGTACATAATCGAATTGCTATCAAGAACTGTACACTATTAACCGATTTCCATAGGAAAATAAGTTCAGTTTCATGCGTATATTTTTTTGCTTTTTTAATGCATGTTCACGCATAATTTTTGAAGGCAGGTGAGTAAAAGTATTTCTTCTTGTTTACAGATTCCCAGCTGTAGGGCATTTAACATAAATCCAGTAAAGGTAAAGGACAAAATTCGTTAGGCAAAGTCAAATTTTCTGACTTTGATAACGATTTCTCTTCACTAGGGATCGACCTGTGGGTAGATTCCAGGTAGTGAGGTGGCATAAGAAAGCCAATATATTGTGCTATAATATATTAGCTTCTAGTGGTAATTCATTTATGGATTTCACCGATATTGACACTAACACATGGCAAAAATGGCAAATTTTTTAAAATTTCACGTGAAACTACCCGTTACTTTTAAAGTAATATAGAGAATTGAGTCCTGTTTCGGAAAAAATCTCGGATTTACTTGAGGCAAAATTTCATGCAAGGACATTTACCATTAGGAAAAATATATTTTGCTATTTCACCGCAAATTTATCAATGTATGGGTGGATTTTGATTATTAAGCATATATGCTATAGCTAATATATTGTTTTTGATTATGTGAAAATTTAATGGCTCTCAGTACCAAATAGAAATTTAGATATAAAGATTGTATTAAAGTATGCTTTAAAAGTAAACAAAGTTAATCATTTTGTCCCTTTCAAGAATTTTTTTCCTAAATGTTTAATGTATAAGATAATGTTTCCAACCTTTAAAACTAACGAAATGCTTCAAGTTATGGATTCGTCTCTAAAAATTGTGTGTTAATTTCGAGTTTCATCAAGCTGAGCATTTCAACTTGAGGATTTATGCAAACATTTTATTATATGTGCTTCTTCTCCTTCGTAGTGCTACAACATCTCTCGGGCCTCCGCTTCCTGCGACAGGCGCCTCCAACTGTCTCGGTCCATTGACCGTGTCCTCCAACTTTGAAATCTGGGTTGGTCTCGTCAACCGAGTCAGACTAGCGTTTCCTTGGATTCCCTACTGACCTCCCCCCATCAGTTCACCCAAAGAATACTTCGCTGGGTATCCGTTGTTCTTCCATACGATTCATGTGGCCACCTATTGCAGCTTCCACAGTCTTACAATCATTGAGGCCTCCAGCTCGTCAAAAATTTCATACAGCTCATGGTTCTATCAAATTCGCCAATGGTCTCCGTCTAGTTTCACTCTAATTATTCGACTCATGATCCACCTTTCGAAGGCGTTCAATATATTTGCGGATGCTTGGGTTAGGGTCCATGTTTCACACGCATGGCATAGCACAGGTCTTATCACAGATTTGGATACTTGGAACTTTGTTTTCCAGTTTATGTAGTTGGTCTTCAGGATCGTCAAAACTGAATAAAATGTTTTATTTGTGAACATCGCAAATTCACTCAACATAAACATCAAAAGAGGGGATCTAATCTCATCGATATGGCGGGACGGGAAAATTTCAAGTTTATTTCTCGAATGCTTGTTACGTTTGTGCAAATTAATGCCCCCATCTACGTTTGTACATATTAAATACCCCGACGCTGAACGTTACTTACATGGGGAAAAACCAAAATTTTCTCAGCGCGCGCTGAAGAAACAACGCGGCTGATGCAATCCAGCGCGCGTGGAAGAAACGGGAAGCCTTGCTCGAGGGAAAAAGCAAGCGGGGAGTTGAGAAGATCGAGTGAGACGGCGAGGTCGGAATGTCGCGATGGGAAGCTAACATTTTTGGCATTGTAGTGTGAGACATCGTTAACTTCGGACGGAACGGGGTTAGGTGAAAAAGAACAGTTTTGTGCGATAATTTGGTATTCTAGTATTAGAAGAAAATGAACAATTACGAAAACGCCATCATGAACACATTGGCGGGATCAGAATTTTAATTCGATTCCGAACTTGGCAACCATGTATGGATACGAATGAATCTGTGTAGTGATTACGTGTCGTGTCTCTTTCGAGGGTAGTTGTAAGCGAGGAAAAGACAAAAGAATAACTTGTTAGAACAGGTCGTAAAAATTTGACGGGACGCGTTTAGGTCGAAAGCAGTGAAACAAAGTAATGAGAAATTATTCCAAGCATAGCGTCAAATTTTCAGAAATAAATTTGTTGTAAGCGAAGCACAAACCAGACTTTAAAATTTCTGTGGAAACAAACCACAGTGACCGTACGTACGTTCATTGTGCCGGAAGATAAAAGAAACCTTGTGTTGTGCTTTCGTTTCACGCATCCGATTCGATTATTTTCAATGACAAAAGCAGTCGCTTTCGGCATATTTCTAAATTGGTTGGAATTCTTTGCCGGGTGCTCCTAATCGATTCATGTAGTTCGGCATTAATACTGCTCGACCATCATCTAATTGCCTTAAGTAGTTGGGTTAGTGTAGCATCTAATTAGCAGTGTTGAAACTAGATAAATGGTGACTAAATCAAGTTTATCTATTGGGAAAACATGAAACGTCACATTAATCCAAACTTTTCAATAGTTTCCCCTAATTTTCTTCGTATTTAACGCTAATATACGGATACTTCCGTAAACGCGATCAGCTGCGAGCCGTGTACTCGCGAATTGCGAAAAAGACGTCATCACTGTACAAGAAATATAAATACAAGATTCCGATAAGTTTCAAGGCAGGAGGAATCCAAGCAAACGTTCAGCACTAGTAACCTGAATTAATATATTCTGTAATGTTTATGTTTTCGTAGGAGTGCTGATCTTTGCAAAGAAGATGGTTGGATTGAGTCGGTTGCAGTGGAACGGATCGATATGCCTGTACCTGGTGTGGAAAATGAATTTATTACTACGATACTACCCCCCCGTATCCAACACACGAAAAACATCCAGAACGTCGCGATTTGGCATTAAAAGAATTTCACAAGCGGTCAAGTGGAAGGGAGCATAGTTTGGATTGGGATGCGGATAGCTGTTGTGATATTTCTTTGGCGCCAAATAGCCGAAGTGTAACAAAAAAACATTTCAAGTAAGGTCGAATGCGTGTAGGCGAACACCAAATTCTTTTTAATTACACGCTGAATATGAATCCTGAATTAAAACTGAAAAGTTTAATTTGATTAAAAATTAGGTAGAATAATTAGAACATATTTAAAATTCTAAAGCTCTTTTTGTGTCTGTTTTGAGGGGCTATCTTATAGAAGCGTAGTTAAGATGGCTTCATTAAAATTTAGTTTTTAAGTAAGCTCATAAATGAGGCGATAAATTTGTGTGTTTTGTCTCGATTAAGCCCACATGGCAGAAGCTCATTGAATTCAAATATATTTGGAAAAAGTAAAAGAAAGGGAGGAAAATTTGTTTTGAAACTTTAATTTCATTGAAACTGTCGAGCTGGAAGTTACTAATTTTTTTTTCTATATGTTGTACAAGCGTAACGAGCTTTCTCTTTTTTTTTGTATCCACTTAGATTATGACAGTGGAAGTAGTTCCATTAGAGTAGCTGATGGTACGTGGAATAGAAAGAAAGAAATATTTAAACTAATAGGAACGTATAACGAATACATTTAAATTTGCCGCTTAGAATTGAAGTTATCATCGTTACTTAATGTTAAGAATTAATATAGTAAATTACATCTACGTTGAAAAGAGACATTATTTATCGTCTTGTTTTATATATGATTGTCACCTTTCTTTTTGGAAACGTCCAAATAAAAAAAAAATGAATTTGTAAGAAAGCAAAAAGAAAAGAAATCTTATTAATGTGGTGGATTAAGTCCAGTTTTCTCAATATAAATTCAGGAAATTCAACAGAATCCATGATGCATTATTAAACATTATGGTGTGTGTGTGTGTGTGTGCGTGGTCGACATTATGGAGAGAAAGGGGCTCATCTGCAATGCCTATTTGGCAAGAATTCCTTCTGTCTCTCAACCCACTCCCATACGCGGTGAACTAGCCATGGAACCAAAAAGATATCCTCTTCAGTCACCCTCATCTGACTTTATGTGGTTCTATAGGAAAACTATTTATGCTTAATCAGCATCCTTTGCTGAATACCTTTTTTTTTGCTGCGGGAGCAACTCCTCAGTTGCTATTAGCATATAACAATCCATCCTTCTTTTTATAAAATATATTTATGTTTTTTTTTATTTTCTACGGAACATCAACGCATATCATGGCGCCCAAAGTTGTTTGGCAATTTAACCTTCCATCATCTCATTTTGGGCCTATCATCACTGATGATTATTCAGGCCTCGGTGATGCTTGGTCTGGCAGAGGAGGATTTCGGTTATTGGCTTCTTTGAGACATTCATTATTCATTTTGCTCCTCTACTGACAGACTGACTCATCGTCTGTGTCACCTTTTTTGGAACAGTACCGTTCGCCTGAGGGCTTGCTCTCGCAGCTGGTGACCCACCAACTACCGTTTGTTCTCTCGCTATCTCTCTTCTCTTTCTCTCTTCCAATTCCCGTGTGTAGTTTCAGCAGCCACTCCAGATTTTCGACCTTTTTGTTGGTTTCGAGGTGGAGTGCGAAGGATCGGCATTGTGTCAGTGTGTTCGCCTTGTAGGTTTGATTATGGCACATGAATTTGATCCGGCTGATACTGCGCACAACCACATTCCCGATTTTTGAGCGGACGCTGGTCTAGAACTATCGACGTTTGTACGTTTTGAATGTAGATCTAGCTGAAGCAATTGTTTCGTGGAGTCCACCTCTGTACTTTTCAGCATTCTATCCTTCTTCATCTATATCTCCTGATGACCTCTTGCCGCTGGCCAACGAAAAGTTGCGACGCAATTGCGTTTTGAAACCGTAGCCAAGCTAGCGTAGAGACCTCAGGACTTCTAGTATACATACTTAGCTCAACAATTTTTCTATCGACCTCTCTTATTTTCCGCCCGCAGTCTCCTCTCCTGATGCCCACGCGCGCACACACTCCTTCTAATGAAAAAAAAAATTCAATTGTCGTGTGGTAAAGTAAAGTAGAGTAAAGAAAAAAAAATACAAAGTTAATAAAAGAAAATGAAAATTTAGTAATGTTAAGAAAATACTAGAAATAAGAAAGGAAAGAAAATTTTTTTTTTGTAAAATCTATAAATAAGCGAGTCTTGGGTGGATATATTTCGTTGTAAATTTGTACATCTTCCTACGACTCGAGCCAAGCCAATATTGCCATTTCCATCGTTCCTATAACTAGTGGTCGATAATGACTTCTCCTTTTTGTCAGGAATATGTGCCTTCGAGGCATTCTACACCACAGGGTGTCCCCTTGAATACTCGCCCAAGTAGAGAAAAGACTTCCCCTGATTCCGGCGTGCCATCCAGTCGACAGGCGGACTCTTATGTCCCAGCCGATCTATTTAATGCTACCAATCCATTTTCTATTGACAAAAGAGGAAATATTAACCTAACTCAACTACCAGTCAAATCCGAAACAATCGAATCGTATATCGACACAGCTGAATTGTGGAATACGCCGTCTCTGGTTGGTCCTTATACTGAAGACAATAAACATGATGTCCAGTGGATGGATCTTGCTGCTGATATCCGAAGATTGACGCAGGCACTGGAGTCGAGTGTCGTCAGTCCCTCGAGGCAACTGGGCGGAATAGATCCACAGTCAAATTTAAATCCACCGTACATTACCGCTCAAACTACGTCTGAGCATCAAGCAACGAATCCCGCACGCTACCCACAGCACTCTACCACTCAGTCTCATCTTTCTATACCTATTTCCAAATGGGGTATTATTTTTGATGGAGGTAAATCCAGCCTTCGAGTGGACGACTTCTTATACCGAATCCAAGCCATGGCAGACACTCAGGGCGTTCCCTTGAATCT
Source organism: Odontomyia ornata (assembly GCA_963969285.1). NCBI lineage: Eukaryota > Metazoa > Arthropoda > Insecta > Diptera > Stratiomyidae > Odontomyia > Odontomyia ornata. Next base: position 269,348,786 of record OZ017739.1, on the reverse strand, counting down.
AATCGCACAAAGTTTTCATTTGTTCCTAAGGAATCCTGCTCTTAGTTGGTACTGGAAGTACCATGCCATGAGTGCGCATGCAATTAACTGGGAATCCCTAACCCAGGCTTTCAGGCACCGTTTCGCCCTTGTTGGTGTTGACATTGATGTTCGACGCCAGATGGACGCTCGTATGCAAGGCTTGAACGAACCTTTCGTTGACTTCTTTGATGCTCTGGAGACTATGTCGCTCCAGCTCAGACAGAGCATGTCGGATTTGGACATGCAGCACCTGTTGTTCCGCTACATGACTAAACGTCTGCGCGATCATTTAGCCGGTCGGCACTTCGAGTCTACACGTGAGTTAGTGAATTGTTGCACGTCAGTGGAGACTGTCTGGAACCTCAGCAAGCCTGAACGGCACCACATCCCTAGCCGTACCGTGCACGAGATACAAGACCCTATCCAGTCAACCGACCCCATCAATAGTCCAGAATATCGCCTATGCTGGAATCGCAGCGATATCGGGCACTCGTTCGCCCAATGTCAGTCCCCCGTCAAAGGTGTCTTCTGTTTTGGTTGTGGTAACCCAGGCGTTTGCAAGATGAACTGCCCTAAATGTAGGGAAGGGGAAAACTACAACAGGAGCGCTCCGGTTGTGAGGGATCGTCGCGCTCCAAATTCTCGAGTCCCACCTCAACAACACAAACCGCAGAATTGCTCTACAACAGTAGACGCAGCCACCAATGTGGATCCCGAACTGCGACACAATTACTAATTTCTGATTCCCGACCCCCCCAACAGTACGAGTTCCCATGTGACCCGTACCAAGCACCGTGCCTAACGGATTCTGTGTGTCTGTTTCATGTCAAACCAACCCTCCCCCAAAATGTGCTTACCGGAGATATCGTAGAACTGTTAAATATTTCCGCGCTAGGCGCACATTCCGTAAATTGACAGCAGTAGCAGTTTTATCTGATATAGATCTGAACGATCCTCGTCCTCACTGCAACATTATCGTCAAGGACCGTATGCTCACTGGTTTGATGGACAGTGGAGCCAGCGTCAGTGTTCTGGGACATGGATCCCTTGCATTAATAAGAGACCTAGATCTGCGTCTTCATAATATCAAGACCAATATCCAAACGGCGTCTGGTGAACGCGTGGCGGCGGTGGGATGCGTTAATGTCCCTGTCACGTATGGGAAGGAGACTAAACCTTTATAGTTTCTGGTAGTCCCGTCCCTAGCCGGCAAGCTATATTTAGGCATCGATTTTTGGAATGCTTTCCAGATCACTCCGGTGTCGCTGAAACATGTTCGTGTGCTCCAGGAAGATCCCTCTTCAATTCCAGTCAGCGAGACTGATCTTTGTAATGCTTTTATGTCTACGTGCGAACACGGAACCGACCTCTCATCGGTTCTAGACGTTAAGTCTGAGTAGTTCCAACTGACGGTACCAACCGGTCAACCAATCCGTGCACCGTAACCCATTCACGCGGTGGCGGCTTGTCGGCCAGCTAGATCGGAGAGGATTTCGGTCGCGGGTCTCTGAATGGGTTACGCTCACTTACAATATTCAGCCACCTATACATGCCCGCTTTCAAACGCGTTACAAAACAAAACCATACGGAGAGGAAACCTACTTTACGTTACTCCGTATTTCTTCCTATAACCAGTCAAAAGGCAAAGATCTAATTGTTACTTCGCGTTCCCAAATTTCCGACGCGGTACCGAAAAATACACTACGTTAACGTAATTCCAAAAAAAAAGCTACGCTAAAGAAAAATCAAAATCAACTAAGGTACCGCGTACCGCGCGCAACGCGAAACCGACCTCAGCGGATTTTCTCAAAACCTACCTCGCGACGGCATACCTACCCTGCACCTCATTTCCCGCTGAAAGAAAGAATCACTGGAAAGGAAAGTCGTGTTTTTCGTTAGCAATTCATATTATTGATATAATGTATGTAATCAATTAATTGCTTTACAAAATACTAGATTTATGCTTAACGCTAGCAATTAAAGAAAAAAAAATACACTACTTACAAAGATTTTTATCATCTGTAGAAATATATTTTTAGCAACTATCTGCCTAGTAAAATATAAGAATAAGAAAAAATACAGTTACGCTTAAAACCCAAAAGGCAAACTACTAAACTAGGATGTAGTTATATCGGAAAACAATAAACGGGCTTAATGGAAGATTTCTACTGGGTATTTCGCAGCATACATTTCTTTTTCCTTATTCTTTCTTCATTTTTACAAACTGTTTTGTTTTATTTTTACTTTTAGAATTTATTTCTAAGTTTGCCTTTGCATGTCGAATAGCAAAAATTGTATTCTCCTCTTTTTCTCTATTTAAGTGATATTTATTTGTTTATTCATTAATTCATTTATTTAACATTACGATTTATACTTGTCGTCGGTAAAAAAATACAAGTTTCTTTTCGTAGAAATTATCATTTGCTCTAACACTAGTTCTCTCATTCTACAAATCACGAACGAGCGAAAATCAAGGTTTTCTCTAGTATTTCACAGTATAACTGCATATAAATACAAGTTTTCTCTTATATTTTTACAAGAAAAGAAAACTGAACAGAAAGCAAACCAAATTCTTTTCATTTCATCTTGTGTAAGAGGATTCATTTTAATTTATCTTTTCTGTGTTCTCGTGTATCTCTTATTATTCATTATTTTGCTTCTAACATTACAACTGAGAGGAAAAATAAACTTTTAACTTAAAATAGAACAAATAAGGTTACGCTTATATCTACAGTTTGGATAAGCAGTATCACGACAATTTAATCTAATAGCAATAAATGTAAGCATGATGCACGGAAGAACCAAAATAGAGTTGAAATAACAAAACTACAGAATGATCTTGTTAGTCGTGACGAAAATCATGCTAAGAAAAGGGTTAATTTTATGCTTTACTATTCCTAGCTCTCCACTTGACATCAACGCCACAGTAAAGCCATTAACGCAAATTTTTCTAGCTGTCTTGGAAAACAGAAACTCAAAGCCGAAACAACTGAACATACAGCCGAAAATAACACGGTTACATTTTATTGCGCTTCGTTTAACTTCAATAATGCAAATAACTTTCCAGATCTTTATCTTCCCAAGTGAACGCCAACAGTCCAGGTGAGCTCGTATATCTTAACAAGCTATAAATTGAATCGACACGACATTTTGGGATATCACCAGTTACCCTCGTACAAAAGCATATATTAAATTCTCTAAGAGGAATCCCAATCCGTAGCCCTTTTCAACTTCTTCAGCAGTCTTGCGGTCGATGAATAAGCTTGAGTTATAGCGCTACGTAAATTATTTTGATCACCACTTTCCTCGCCGAGGAAGGAATTTTTATGATACCCAGCCTTTGCCACACTTAATTACCTTGTCATTTTACTTCAAACTTAACATAAGACTTTACACTTAAATGTGAATTGGACTTCTTAAGGTTCTAGAGTACTCACACCTGAACACCTTTTCTATAGAACTGCCCTTTATCCACTCCTCGCCGGCGTCAAGTCCCGGTTCAGTTTGTAATATGGCTGTGTTTGTTTTCATTTAGAGATTTAACCGTCGTCCTGTTCGTGTCCGAAACCTATTGACTACAGGCAGCTTCAAATCATCTGGCTTCTCTTTTTCAATCTCGTCGATATCTAATTTCTCCGGGACATCCTCCTGGGTGGCGGCCACTACTTCCTCCCTTCACTCCCATGTCGACTAAACCTGACAATCGTTTTTGCAGGAGGCGATTGGAATTGAAGATATGCAGCTCGCGACGATGGCGACTTTGTGTCCGCGTACACACTTCTTGCTTCTGGTATGCTGCTTAATTAAATCGGCTGCTTAAATTAAGTTTGCCGATTTTCGCAACTGTTGAGTAAATAGCAGCCACGCGACTCACAACACACAGTCTGCCACCATGTGGCTGTCCATTTTTTTTTTGACATCCCACGACAAAATTGACGTAGGATGTGCAACAGTCACAACCGACATGAGATGCCAAGCCACTTGGTGGCAAGGTGTGTTAGTAGTGGTCGCCAGTGTCGTCACAAGATTCATTACATCTTTGCCAGTTGACCTCAAACCAACAGCAGTAATTACAGAAAGTAATTGCTCTATTCCCTTCGTTCAATAAACTTGGTTTGGGAAGAACGTCACTGGTTACACACCACATTGACACCGGGACTGCTAAGCCAGTCAAACAACGGCATTATGCTGTTTCCCCTGTCGTACAGGATCTGCTGTACAAGGAACTGGACCGTATGCTTGCCCTTGGTGTGATCGGCGAGAGTCACAGTTCTTGGAGTTCCCCTGTAACATTAGTTCGTAAACCTGGGAAAGTTCGGTTATGCCTTGATGCCAGGCGCGTGAACGAAGTGACCGTCAAGGACGCATATCCGTTGCCCTTGATAGACGAGCTACTCTCACGCCTAAGATCCACCAAGCTTGTTACCAGTCTTGATTTAAAGAACGCGTTTTGGCAGATACCCCTTGATCCCGAATCTCAAGAGAAGACAGCCTTTGTACCAATTTAAGGTCATGCCTTTCGGGTTGTGCAACGCACCTCAGACTATATACCGTCTGATGCACAAAGTCATCCCGCATGAGCTTCAAGACAAAATCTTCGTCTACCTGGACGATTTGCTCGTAACCAGCTCTTCATTCGAAGAACATTTGGACCTTTTGTCTACAGTAGCTAAACTGCTGAAGTCAGCTGGGCTCACGATAAACGTGGAGAAGAGCAAGTTTGACCAGCGTGAGACTAGGTACCTGGGATACATCGTTAGTGATGGTATCCTAAAGACTGATCCTTCCAAAGTCCCCAGCATCATGGATTTCCCGATTCCCAGATCTGCAAAGGACATTCGTCGTTTCATGGGAATGGCTGGATTGTACTGCCGATTTATTCATCGTTTTGCCGCAATTATCGCTCCCTTGACTGCTTTGCTGAAAGGCAAATCGTCCTTCCGATGGACTGACGCTGCTCAGAATGCTTTCGACCATTTAAAACAAGCCCTTATTACAGCCCCTGTATTGGTCAGCCCTGATTTCACTAAACCCTTCTTCATCCAGTGTGGCATTGGTAGCGTTCTCTTTCAAAAGAACGAAAAGGAAGAAGAGCATCCTATTGTCTTCATGTCAGCCAAACTAACGTCGGCGCAGCGAAATTATACTATCACTGAGTTGGAGTGTCTCGCCGCCGTATAGAGCGTGAAGAAATTCCGTGCCAATATTGAAGGTCTGCCCTTTACCATCATCACGGATCACGCTAGTCTGAAGTGGCTTATGAGCCAACAAGACCTTTCCAGTAGATTAGCTCGCTGGAGTCTGAAGTTGCAAAGTTTCAACTTCAATATCGAACATGTCAAGGGCTCAGCTAACATCGTCCCCGATGCCCTTTCCCGTGCTTATGAGAGCATTAATGAGCTCGCAAGTGTTTACCTTCCCGTTCTTCCCGAACACCTACGCCCCGAGTCTATATTACCGGACTCAGCCTTTAGCCACCCCGACTATGTAGAGCAGATGTTAATCATCGCTAAAGAGCCTGAACGGTTTCCAAATGTATGGGTCCGAGATGGTCGGATCTACATTAATGTAGGACGAATATCCGATGCCGATCTAGACATTCCTAGTACCAAATTATGGGTTCCCGAGAGCCAGCAAGCTAGGCTGATTTCCCAAGCTCACGATAGGCCGGCATCGTCTCATTGTGGTGTACGTAAAACCACCGAGATACTGCAACGATATTATTACTGGCCAACTCTTCGTAAGGACGTCGCTTCTTACATTTCGCGTTGCAGTACATGCAAACAGGTTAAACCCTGTAAACAGGTTTTAAGACCTCCCATGGGCCATGAGCGCTTGTCTGAACGACCGGTACAGCGCTTATTTATCTATTTTCTAGGACCCTATCCACGCTCGAAAAGAGGAAATACTTACTTATTTGTAGTGCTCGACCACAACACGAAACTTGTGTGGCTCAAGCCCATAGCAAAAGCAACCACTGAGGCAGTCCTTAAATATTTGTTAGATCTCTTTTGTACTTTCGGAGTACCAGAACTAATACATTCTGATAATGGTGCACAGTTCACTTCGAAACAGTTTACTCAATTTCTGCAAGAACATGGTGTCTCTCATATCTTAACCCCCAAATATTCACCCCAATCAAATGCCTCCGAACGTGTGAACCAATCGATCCTAGCCGCCATCCGCGCTTACATATGTGAAGACCACTGCATGTGGGATAAATACCTATGCGAAGCAGGTGCAGCGTTTCGAAGTACTGTTCACGAGTTGTTCCCCACACTATTTAATATTCGGATTTCAGTCCATGAGCCACGGCTCGGACTATAAACTCCTCCGACGTCTTTCCGCGTTTGAAGATGGCGAGGTTGCGCTCAGCATCCCGCACGAGCGCCTGCGACGTATTCGCGAGCGTGTCCAGGAAAAGCTGGCTGCACAGCCTATGCTAAAGCCCAGCAGCGCTACAATTTACGAGCAAGAGCTCGTACCTTTACTCCAGGACAATTGGTTTACGTCCGGAATCATGTCCTTAGTAGTGCGGCTGATAAATTTGCGGCTAAGTTCGCACCCATATTTGTACCTGCCAATGCAGTTACACAGGTAGGTCAGGTAGCCTATGATCTCGAGTCACTTGATGGAAAGCCTTTGGGGACCTATCACGGTCAGGATATCCGGCTGTAGACGTTACCAAATGGCCAGCTATATTATAGATCAAGCATGTTTTTTTTCCTTTTTCGCCCCCTGTCTTCACACTCTGTATCCCCCCTCACATTATTTTTATTTTTGTAAATAGTTTGTAAATAGGATATATAGAGCTAGTTTTAGCATTAGGTTATAGTTTGTGTACAGTTAGTGATAGGTGTAAATAGTAGTTTGTTTGTAAGTTTCAGTTGCCGAGAGCTGGAGGTGGAGATATGGTGCGGTACGAGGAAGGCAGCACGGATGTTCGCTGACCGAATCAATGCCCCGATTTAGTTTTTTTTCGAGGCCTGCCAGTGCGTGTCGATTTAGCGCAATTATTTTTTTTCAGCTGATCGTATAGTTATAACCTTTAGAATTAAATTAAGGAATTATCTTATCGTAGTATAGTTTATCGCCCAAAGTACGGGATTATCGTATCGTATAGCATTATTGTATCGTTTAGCCTTACCGTATCGCTTAGTATTATCGCATCTCTTAGTGTTAGCGCCTCACTTAGTATAGCATTATCGTATAACCGTATCATAGCGTTAGGTTATCGCTTGTGTATAGTATATTATAGGTTAACATTCGCTTATTGGTTAGCAGTTGGTATTGCCCGGCTTTCGGAAATGAGACCCTTCTCCAGGGTATGAGTCGTCCCCACGTGTTACGTTTGTGCAAGTTAATGCCCCCCCATCTAGGTTTGTACATTTTTTTTTTCTTTTTTGTGGTAGGGAGGTGAAGGCATTTATGCCCGCCGAGTTTGGCAGTTTGGGACTCCCATGGAGGATACCTTTGGACTACCCACTAAACACCTCCCCTGTCAATCTGAGAACCCAGCCTGGAACCGTTTGACACATTACTTCGGGCCAGGTCTCGTTTCGTTACGCCGTGGAGCGCCTTCAAACTGGGGAATCCCTTTCCTAGCGGGAGGGGAGAGGGGAAGAGGAATTGCCAGAAGAGCGATCCCCCAGCCCCAGTGCCTCCGGCTTCTGTGAGTCCCTTTTATATTTTAGGACTGCCCGAGCGTATTGTGCCACCTGGTTCCATTTGTCAACCGATTCGAGCATCACCGCAACTATATTATCTGGGGTGAGCTCTCCCGTCTCCCTGTAGAGTTCCCTTCGCAGCCTGGCCCATTTGTTTTGCCCTCCTCTCCTGGGCAAAACCGACAATCGGGAGACCGTGACTTGCTGATCTTGTGCAGGTAAGACTGAAAACACCCGTGCCCGCTCAAAAGCTGGGTCAGATAGAAGTCAGTCTCACCATGCCTTCGATTTAGCCAACAGTCTCCGACTCGGCGGTGAGAGTGATTGCAGGCGTGATACCTGTCGCCCTCCTTGCTAGAGAGCGCCGCGCTATTTACCTGCGCCGAAACGAGGATGCGAGGGAGATGGTTGTCCGCGAGGAGAGACAACGCTCGCTCAACGATTGGCAGCAGTCTTGGAGGAATTGCACGAAGGGAAGGTGGACTGCGCGCCTTATCCCGGATGTGAGACCGTTTGTACATATTAAATACCCCGATGCTGAACGTCACTTATACGGGAAAAAACCAAAATTTTCTCAGCGCGCGCTGAAGAAACGACGCGGCTGATGCAATCCAGCGCGCGTGGAAGAAACGGGAAGCCTTGCTCGAGGGAAAAAGCAAGCGGGGAGTTGAGAAGATCGAGTGAGACGGCGAGGTCGGAATGTCGCGATGGGAAGCTAACATTTTTGGCATTGTAGTGTGAGACATCGTTAACTTTGGACGGAACGGGGTTAGGTGAAAAAGAACAGTTTTGTGCGATAATTTCGTATTCTAGGAACGAAAAGCAGTTCTTCTAAGGTTATTACAAAATATTATAGGTGAACTTTTGTGCATGAACCATTTAATATCGAAATTAGAAGAAAACGAACAATTACGAAAACGCCATCATGAACACATTGGCGGGATCAGAATTTTAATTCGATTCCGAACTTGGCAACCATGTATGGATACGAATGAACCTGTATAGTGATTTCGTGTCGTGTCTCTTTCGAGGGTATGTGTAAGCGAGGAAAAGACAAAAGAATAACTTGTTAGAACAGGTCGTTAAAATTTGACGGGACGCGTTTAGGTCGAACGCAGTGAAACAAAGTAATGAGAAATTATTCCAAGCATAGCGTCAAAATTTCAGAAATAAATTTTTTGGAAGCGAAGCACAAACCAGACTTTAGAATTTCTGTGGAAACAAACCACAGTGACCGTACGTACGTTCATTGTGCCAGAAGATAAAAGATACCTTATGTTGTGCTTTCGTTTCACGCGTCCGATTCGATTATTTTCAATGACAAAAGCAGTCGCTTTCGGCATATTTCTAAATTGGTTGGAATTCTTTGCCGGGTGCTCCTAATCGATTCATGTAGTTCGGCATTAATACTGCTCGACCATCATCTAATTGCCTTAAGTAGTTGGGTTAGTGTAGCATCTAATTAGCAGTGTTGAAACTAGATAAATGGTGACTAAATCAAGTTTATCTATTGGGAAAACGTGAAACGTCACATTAATCCAAACTTTTCAACAGTTTCCCCTAATTTTCTTCGTATTTAACGCTAATATACGGATACTTCCGTGAACGCGATCAGCTGCGAGCCGTGTACTCGCGAATTGCGAAAAAGACGTCATCACTGTACAAGAAATATAAATACAAGATTCCGATAAGTTTCAAGGCAGGAGGAATCCAAGCAAACGTTCAGCACTAGTAACCTGAATTAATATATTCTGTAATGTTTATGTTTTCGTAGGAGTGCTGATCTTTGCAAAGAAGATGGTTGGATTGAGTCGGTTGCAGTGGAACGGATCGATATGCCTGTACCTGGTGTGGAAAATGAATTTATTACTACGATACTACCCCCCCGTATCCAACACACGAAAAACATCCAGAACGTCGCGATTTGGCATTAAAAGAATTTCACAAGCGGTCAAGTGGAAGGGAGCATAGTTTGGATTGGGATGCGGATAGCTGTTGTGATATTTCTTTGGCGCCAAATAGCCGAAGTGTAACAAAAAAAACTTTCAAGTAAGGTCGAATGCGTGTAGGCGAACACCAAATTCTTTTTAATTACACGCTGAATATGAATCCTGAATTAAAACTGAAAAGTTTAATTTGATTAAAAATTAGGTAGAATAATTAGAACATATTTAAAATTCTAAAGCTCTTTTTGTGTCTGTTTTGAGGGGCTATCTTATAGAAGCGTAGTTAAGATGGCTTCATTAAAATTTAGTTTTTAAGTAAGCTCATAAATGAGGCGATAAATTTGTGTATTTTGTCTCGATTAGGCCCACATGGCAGAAGGCCATTGAATTCAAATATATTTGGAAAAAGTAAAAGAAAGGGAGAAAAATTTGTTTTGAAACTTTAATTTCATTGAAACTGTCGAGCTGGAAGTTACTAATTTTTTTTCTATATGTTGTACAAGCGTAACGACCTTTCTCTTTTTTTTGTATCCACTTAGATTACGACAGTGGAAGTAGTTCCATTAGAGTAGCTGATGGTACGTGGAATAGAAAGAAAGAAATATTTAAATTAATAGGAACGTATAACGAATACATTTAAATTTGCCGCTTAGAATTGAAGTTATCATCCTTACTTAATGTTAAGAATTAATATAGTAAATTACATCTACGTTGAAAAGAGACATTATTTATCGTCTTGTTTTATGTATGATTGTCACCTTTCTTTTTGGAAACGTCCAAATAAAAAAAAAATGAATTTGTAAGAAAGCAAAAAGAAAAGAAATCTTATTAATGTGGTGGATTAAGTCCAGTTTTCTCAATCTAAATTCAGGAAATTCAACAGAATCCATGCTGCATTATTAAACATTATGGTGTGTGTGTGTGTGCGTGGTCGACATTATGGAGAGAAGGGGGCTCATCTGCAATGCCTATTTGGCAAGAATTCCTTCTGTCTCTCAACCCACTCCCATACGCGGTGAGCCAGCCGTGGAACCAAAAAGATATCCCTCTTCAGTCACCCTCATGTGACTTTATGTGGTTCCATAGGAAAACTATTTATGCCTACTCAGCATCCTTTGCTGAATACCTTTTTAGGTCTTTGTAAAAAAAATTTTTACAAAGACCTACTAGTTTCGCGACCTGTCTGTCCGTCTGTCCGTCCATCTGTCCGTCCGTCCTTCTGTCCGTCTGTCCGTGCGTCACAGCTGATTTCCTCAGAAACTATAGAAGCTATAATGCTCAAACTTTGTGAAAAGGTCAAAAGTGATGATCTCTCAAAAGTTAAGGCCTTAACAAAAATTTGAAAAATGTTTAAGTGGGGTCCCCCCTAATAACGAATTGGCCCTTAACATTTTTTTTTCATCAAAGGTAGTCGAGTGGGGTATCAAATGTAAGGTCTTGATTAGAACTTTTAGAATCTGAAATAAAAAAATCATTTTATGAATTAGGGGGTCCAGGGGAAGGCAAAATGTACCCAAAATTTGTGTCCCCCCCCTCGCGATTGGACACCTTTCAGCCGAAAAATCTGAAAACTACCACAAACGTTGACCTTTGTGAGTACAAGGGCAACAAATACCTTAGAAATCGGAATTCACTCAACTTTGTTAATAATAGTATTTTGCCCATAAAATCAAAACGGTACCTTTAACCTTCTTGAAATTTCGCAATTATGTAGACTAACATAAGACATATATGTTCACAAAATTTAATTGAGATCGAATCATAATCAAGTGAGTTATAGCCATTTCAATTATATGGAATTACACCAACAATAACACGTGTTTATGGTTGATATAGGGTTTTCCAATAGGATGTGTTATTTTGATATTATAAGAAAAATGCCACTTTTAATACAAATGATCGAATGTTTATTTCATTATAAAGAAGAAGATATGCCGTTAATAGCAATAACTAACATTGGGCAAATAACCGCTACGACACGCTTACAGGACCATATCCTGTTCATGAAATTTTCCATAACCAAATCGCAAAGTGGTTGCCCTATGTCCTCGATAGCCTCACGAATTTCATCTTTGAGATCTTGAATCGACGCTGGGCTATTGGAATAGGCCTTCTCTATCGCGTGGCTCCAAAGGAAGAAGTCGCAAGGTGTTAAATCAGAAGATCTATTCAAAATAACACCTCTTATTGGAAAACCCTATATATATTTAAAATTGACTTAGGCACTTTTATTTTCTTTCAATTTTCATGAAAATTGAAGGAATAGTGTTTAACTTGAACATGCTCAATCGGCCGATCATTCAGAAAAATCATTTAAGCTAGATTCAAATGGCGGCTGCACTGTGCTTATGAAAGAAACTGTGCATCTTTTGTATAAATTTGAACGATTTCATATCTAAGTATTGGATGAATAATTCAAGTTATCAATTCACGCCATTAGAAAACTTGTTTCTAACCCTAGGATGTTTACAAAGACCTTCTGGTAGGAGCACTCTCCTGCTTACTCAACTCGTTTTTTGCTGCGGGAGCAACTCCTCAGTTGCTATTACCATATAGCAATCCATCCTTCTTTTTATAAAATATATTTATATTTTTTTTTATTTTCTACGGAACATCAACGCATAACATGCTGCAGTAGAGGCTGGCGAATCGAAACGTGGGTTTACAGTCGTTAGATAGACGGCGGATTGCTAGTGAGTCGGGCGAAACTGCTCAAGTTGTTTTGCAGTCGCGAGTCATCGCTTACGTCGCTATCTATTTCACTACAACTATGAGGTGCTCTCCTATTGAGCACTCGTTCCCGTCTCGATCGCATCTTCGCAAAAAACAAAACTGTGTCAACATTGTCATTTTTGTGGAATTCTTTTAAAAATTCATTCCGGCCGAGTCACATATTTCGCATCCTAAAATTACATAAAAGTATAAAAAGACGACTTTGCGACTACCGGCCCAAAGTCATGCCGATCGTGTTTTCGCTTTAATGAAATAGAGGAGCAAATCACCCACTAGTCTGAAATTACTCCCAATCAAGTGCGATTGTTTAAAATTGAATTTCTTTTATGTAAACATCAAGAAACTTCGTGTGGAATATGCTCTCTTGTATGGCAGCTCGTCGCTTTGGTTTATCTGGGTCGCAACTCGTTCTACGGGGAAGAACGAAAAAAAAGATTCGATTCGGTTCTGACGTTGGCGCGGCCTGTCTTGTTTTCGTGTTTCGACCGCCCTCTATACGAATTTGTGTAAATATCGTTCTTGAAAGCGAAGAATGGCTTGAGATCTAGGCAAACTGATATGACATCCAAATTATAACGCGACAGTTTTATTTGTTCGCAATTCACCACGAATAAAATCTGGTGGCCATTTGTGGTCGTGACATTCATCCATTGAAAATGGGCGATACAAAAAGGAAAATTCCCTCCTTGTAATTGGATGCTGGGGTGGTCGTAATCGGAATCTTGTTTAAAACTAAAAATTGTATCTAACCAGCTCCTACATTGAAAATCCTTTTGAGAAGTATAACTGTGACCTTAGCGGTGCCAAATTTCGAACAAGGAGAGCAGTACAACAGCATTATTTTTTGAGGCACGGGTTGGGGTTAACTGTGTGTTATATACATAAGTGCATCCTAGCGAAACAGCATTTCGAAACTTGTTTAGAAACCCGTCCTTTTTGGTGAGAGTGTACGTGCTGCAAAATTGACAAAACACCACAATGGGAAATTTGATCTGATGGTGGATATTTGGCTCTATACACTATAAATACCGTAATGAACTGAATCTGAACTGATCATGAATTATTATTAAATTTGCATGCTGTTGCAAACAAATTGACAGCACTCAGCGTCTCTAATCGGAAAAATAACAAACTTGTCGATCATCCGCGGTTGTGTTGGTCCTGATGACAATGGTAGCAGTTCACACTGGGTCATTTTGGATGTTGAAGATAAGCGCAAGCGATAATTGACCCTACTTTGAGAACACCAAAAACAAGTAACCACCCAAAACTGACTCAAATTTGGGGTCAGGCGAACGACACGCTTCATTAAGATAACGCATTCTATCTGAGGATTTTGTTCCAGCAAGGGAAACGCAGATTGTAAGAATTAAAAAATAATTTTAATGCCTTTTTTTTTTAAATTTTGTAATTTTCAAGTCAATAATGCCAACGTAAATGTATAGCTATGAGTCCCGTCTTGTTTTTTGGGGAAGTAAAGTTTGATTGGAAGATGTGATTAGCAAATGAATAACGTAACTTTATGTAAAGTAAAAAGAAGGTAACGATACACAAATAAAATTTATTAAAATAATATGATACCGATGGGAAAAATAGCTAAATATCCGTAAGAGAAAATGCATCAATAATTGGTCGTAATCAAGTCAGTTCGAAATCACTATTGTTTTTAAATTTTGAATGGGGCCATTATAATTAGCTCTATTTATTCGATTATAAAATTAATTGAATGATCGACTCTGTCTGATTTACATTCCTTCGCATCAAAAGAAACATGTTTTTTTTGTAAGGAATCTATATATTTTGACTGAAATGGGCTAGCCATCGGGTGCGCTCTTTCTTTTTTAGGGTTTTGTACTAAAATGCAAAACCCTATTGCAATCTTGACCTGTGTCTGTCTGTTCGTCCATCCGTCTGCATGTCACAGCACTTTTTCTCCAAAACTATTGAAGCTAAAGCCATGAAACTTTGTGAGAAGGTCAGAAGTGGTGACTTCTTGAAAGTTCAAGAGGGGAAAATTTTTCAAAGAGGTTTAAGGAGGGTCTCTCCATATAGGGAGATGACCCTTTAAATTTTTTTTTCACCATTGGCAGTCGAATAGGGTGTCATTGGAAAGGTCTCAATTAGATCTTTTCAAAAAAGTCTTAAAATTGCGTTATCGGTACTTAGGGGGGGTAGGGAAGGGGAAATGCACGAATTTTTCACGTACCCCAACAACAACAAATACATGAGAAGGCGAAATTCATTCAACTTTGTTAGTAATAGAATAAAATCTTTATAGTACCCTTAAAATCAATAAAATTCAGTACACTGATGACAATTTATAAGGTTGACCTGTCCTGGAAGTTTCATAAAGATCGAATGATATTTAATTAAGTTATAGCGATTTGAATTTTCCTGTATTACTATGGAACAATATGCGCTGCATTACTATGAAAACTTATAGCTATAGAACAATATGCGCTTTTTACCGACTCAGACACTACTGCTTTGCTAGGATTTGCGTGAAAATTTCAGGAATGAAAGGTATCATGAATATCTTTGAGAGTTGGTTCAGCTAGTGGTATCAGTAATCGTGAAACAAAACGGTGGCTATTTTAAATGCGAAGATTGAATAATTTTGAGTTATTTTTCCCTAACCAACGTTGAAGTTGCATGCTTTTAACACTTAATTCAATTAATACTCATAGGTTGAACAAATCGAGGAGGTAGGAGAGAGCTCCTAGCAAAAGGGCTTAACCATTCTAGGATTCGAAAAAATTGGCCATGAATTGATGATTACAGTATAGGGGAGCGGTCCCTGAAAAAAAATTTCAGCAAAGGTAGCCGATATGAGTATCAAATGAAAGGTCTTTATGGGAGCTTTTCAAAACAGTTCTTAAACTGACAGTTTTTGCCTCAGTTGGAGCACAGGGGGGGGGGGGGGGGGGGAGTACATGAAAAATGTGTTTCCTCCCTCGTGATCTTAAAAAATCTGAAAAAATGATCAAGGAAGATATTTATGAGTATAACAATAACAAATACCTCAGAAGTCAAAATTTGTTCAACTTTGTTAATAATAGTATGATCTTCATATTTCATATTTTCTCCGATAAAACCGTTTTTTACATGTTTCTTCATTTTATTCGTTGCTGGTGGCTGCATTTTGTAAGTTAAGTACAACGCCCTTCTGACATGAGCGTAGGTCTGTCTACCCAACTTGTTTTTTACTTAACAGGGGCCCTTCAGGGGTAGAGTGGCCTTCCGCTCGTGAGCTCTTATATCACAAAGGGTTATGTGATTTCATTGCATAACGCTATGGCATAAATTGGTTACGTTTGTATTCCTCATTTGAGGGAAAAAGTCATGCAAATTATGTTTGTATGAGTTTTTCACTCAAATGGAAAATACATGGCCTCGTCTACGTTTGGATCTTGATCCGGTTGGGAGGGCGCGAGGGGGACCGCTACCATCTGGATGCCTCACTCTTATTTGTGGGCCATAAGAATCTTCGGTAACGATGAAGTCTCCGCCAGTCGATCCGTTTTTGCCCGGCCACATTTATTCGTCGAACAAATATTGCAACCCTTAGCAGGTCACCTCGGCCTCGAGACCAGTCGATCGGCATTTTCACCTGTTTAATTCGTGAATGCAAAATTTTTTTTGTAGTGGGTCCTTGTGCTAGGGGGAAAGAACCCACCCCACGACACCACAACGCTAGCCTGCCAGCGCATTCACGCGACCCCAGACAAGGCCGATCTCGGCGGATCTCAACATCCTCTTTCGCCGAGGCAGCAGACCATCGTTGCAGTCCTTTACAGACATTTTCTATGCCCACGTCACTACAGCTTTTCCTATTATATGGGCTTTTCCTAGATCCAGACACTACATTTTTAGCCAATAATTTTGTTTATTTGATTTCGGCAGGCCAATTCTCTTGCATTTCGAAAAGCTGTCGGGCCTTGCTTTGTTGAGCGAGCGGATGCATTTCGACTTCTTTCAGCCAACTTCAGCATCGAAAGGATGAATGGAAGGAAATGACTTTATAGAGACCAGGCAGGCGAATATTAGGTTTTTGTTTTTTAGGTTGTTGGATGTCCGTTTGTTCTGGTTTGTGTCGCTTCCGTTTTTGTTGGCAGGTGTGGTCAAGTACTGAGAAAATTGCGTTGGAATTTATAATAGCTTTGTTCATTGATAATGCTATCATCTGTCGTTCTATGCTAATTTATTACAAGTTTTGCTGGGGTATCAATTCTCGGTCCTTTCCTTTGTGTGTGTAACAATGTCATAGAGTTTTTCATAGCGTCAGGCTCGTGTGCGTGGTTTTGTAGGTGCATTGCTTAGTTGGAGTCTGCCTTGTTGTGTAAGAAAGGTCGTAAGTGCTCTTTGTATCTTGCCGCTAGTTTCCATGTTATCCTTTATATGTATGTATACTTTGTCGCAGTTGATGCATGGAATTTTATTTATATCGCTGTTGTCCTATCTTGATGTATAATTTAGTTTTAGTTTCAGCTTGTTCCTTATGTTGCTGTTCGTTTAGAATGCAGCATGCAATTCGTATTTCTTAAGGAAGTTTGATAGTTTGTATGTCTCTTTGCCTACGTATGTTACCGAAATCCATTGTAGGTCAATTTTGTGTGTTTTAGTCAGTTGGCGTTCCTATTATTGTTTGTACCGTGTAATAACTTTGCCTATGTCACGTTGTTTGTATCCGTTATCACTTGCTACTCTGTAAATGTTGTCTCGTTTGTTAGAGTAGTTAGAGGGAGGAGTCATAGAGGTGGCGTGGAGTCTCTGCACTATTGATATTTATGCTGCTAGTTCATGTTGAGCAGGTCGTTCGATGCTACGTTTATAGTATGATCAGATATGGTTAGTTTTCTGTATTTTTTGTAGTCTAATCATGTTTGTTCCCGTGTCACAGTTAGGTCCATACAGTTGATTAAAATTTAATAAAGTTTTTCATCTTTATGGATCGCAAATAATAGAGTTTAAATAAAACAAGTGTCGAATTGGATTAATTTAATCGACACGTAAGGTATTAAAAATATGTTTTATATTAAACAATACGCATGCCTTTTGGTCGGTATTGCCGACTATCTTCAGCGCTAGACGTAGTTCCGTATCTAGAGCTAAAGATGGTCGGCAATACCGCATACGTAATGCTTAATATAAAACATATTTTTAATATCTTACGTGTCAATTAAATAAATGCACTCGTAATTGAACACTTGTTTATTTTAAAATCAACTATTTGCGGTCCATAAGGGTGTAAAACTTTATTAAATTTTAACCAATACCGACTATAATAGTGTTCATTGATTAAATTGTTACAGAAATGTTTCTGAACATATAGTTGAGTTGTCCGTTTGCTTCTTTTTTCAGAGTAAACTATATGTTTGGGTGTGTTTCATTCATATAGTTATAGTCTTGTGTATTTTTTTGAGTCTATAATGATGAAACAGTCATCCACATAAACCTGTATGTTGTAAAATATTACATTGAACATTTTGACTATTTCGGGTGTAATGACTTCTTTCAGTGACTGTAAGAATATTTCTGACATTATTCAGGATATTTGATGTCCAATACCTAAACCGTCCTTGACAATATGTGTGTTATAATTGAACATAAAATAGTTGTGCTTGCTTGCTGTCTTTATGAGATTGAGTAATTGATCTGTAAATCGTAGGCTTTTAGTGAAAGAAAGTTTTTCTTTCAGCATGGTTAGTGTTTCAACGACGGATATAGACGTGTAGAGGTTAGTGATATGTATGTAGTGATAAAAGACGACAAGTGTCAGTCAATGTTAGAGAGGTGGTAGAGATGTGTATTTATCATCAAGGTTTATAACATAAGCCAGTATCGTTGCCAAGTACCGTGCTAATTGGTAAATAGGAGCTGGGTGGTAATTGACAACAGTACGGATAGGGATATTAGGTTTGTGGAGCTTAGGTTATGATTTAAGAGTGGTGTGTATGGATTTGGGTTAATGTGGCGGTGCTTAGTATTAGAAGGGTTGAAAAGTGGGGATTGTATAATAGCAGTATGTAAGTCTGGTTGGTACATTTGAGTGGCGTCTTTGTTCGTTAGTTCGTATCCGTTGGTGTAAATGAAGTCCGTTGTTTTTTGTGCATAGTCCGTTGTTCTTAGGATCGCTGTTGTATATTCTTTGTCAGCCGTTGTCACTGTTGATAAGTTGTCCGTAAGTTTTCTCTGAATATGTCTGATTACTTTATGGTTTTCATGGAAATTATTTTTGTTGACGCTAGTGCGTATTTTTTGCAGTACATCGACTGCACTGTATCTTGCATGGGTCTGTTGTTCCTGAGGCAGTTTTGGTGATGGCTAGTTCAGTGTCGATTTTTGGTTGTTCTAGGTTTTCGTTGCCGTTCGAATTATATGAGTATAAATTGGGTTTCAGTCATATAGAAGGTTCTGTTCGTTGGTGAGGCCATTGTGTTTCGCTTTTTCATCAATTTGTCAACGTTTTTGTCATGGCCTCATATTTACTTCTGAGCTGAATATCAATATTTTGTCTCACGTCAATGTAGAAAGTTTCTAGTTTGCATAAGGTTAGTTGATTGTAAGTGTGAATGTAGTAATTGGTGGTTGATTTCGTCCTTTTTATGTACAGTGTTATTATATGCACTACGTTGTGTGTTTCCTGCAGCAATTGTGTTTTGCTTTAATTTAATTTATGCATAAGCGGGTATTTATTTAACCATATGTTTGGTTCAATGAAGTCTTAGGGTAAGGATATGGAATTATCGCAACATTTTTGCCTGGCTGGCAATGTTGTTTCCAATAATTTTTTTATTTGATTTGCAGGCCTGTTCAGTTTTTGCTTAAAAAGCCGTCGGGCCTTGCTTTGTAGGGTAAGCAGGCGCATTTCGATTCCTTTCAGTTTTCTTCAGTGTCTGATGGATGAATGGTAGGAAAACTTTATATAGGTATAGGATGGGTTAAGCAGGTAGATCCTAGGCTAGGCCAGGTAGGGGAATGTTATTTTTTTGTCTTTCGGGTTGTTGGATGTTTGTTTGTTTTGGCTCGTCTTGCTTCCGTTTTTGTCGGAGGGTGTGGCCTAGTACTGAGAACATTGCATCGGGATTGGTAATAAGTTGTTCGTTGAAAATGCTACTATCTCTCTGTTCACACAACAAAATAAGGTCCTACGGCGTTTCAAGAAAAAAAAAGCAAAACAACATTTTTGATTGAATCTTCTCGTAGTTTTCAAGTAAAGTAAATAACATAAATATCATTAAGATGTTAGTGATATTGCAACAAAATGGCAGTAAGTTAAATTGGAATAACAATGAAAATGTTTTTACAAACTCACTTGCGATTTCTTTAGGTTGCTAATATTTGTATATATTGCATATAACTAAGTCACCAAATGTAATATGCATATGGCTCAGACCTCAAAGAGTTATCTTCCTATTCATTTAAAATCCTTTCGGATACTTTTTGGTTTCTTATAATTTATCAGTTACAAGATATGTGTATTCTACATATATTTAACTTTGTGTTAAAGAGCTATCCTATGATTCAACTGTTATAAATTCAGATGAGCTTTGGCCCTTCTTATGGTTAATAGTCACAGTTAGTAAATTCGACGTTTTTCTAATTAAATATGTAGCTATAAGGGATGGTAGAGTCTGCATTAGGTAAAGGTGAAGTAACTTAAAGTTGCACATGATATGATACACATTTTGTCGATGCATCACTGAGCTCATTACCTTGCCAGACACATGTGGTTGAGCAATGTATGTACATACATTTAGTGTTTTGTAAAACAATTTTACAAGCACAACTAAAATCGCAACTTGTCCGTCTACCCGTCTGTATGCCACAGCAAGTTTTCTTCCTACAACAGCGACAATTGCTGGGAGAGACCAACTTGCAAACGAGATCACAGATCCATGGTATTTGGGGAAATTAATCCTGGAGGCCAAGGTTCGACTTGGGCTGTCGCACCATAGATGTCAACAGCTGCAAACATGAGACTCTGTGGACAGGTCAATAGCACAATTTCGGTGTAAAACCTTAAACAATTTCTCTTAGTAAAAGGCAGCCTATCGGGGTATCAAATGAAAGGTATTGATGATAGCTTTTAAATTAGGTACTCAAAGCGTACTGCCCGAGCTGAGGAGCACGCGGTATTCAAAATATATAAAAATTCACACAAAAGTTCTTTAAAAAATAAACGTCAAAAGCAACTTTTAGTTCATGAAATCGGTTTTGTCTGTCTGTCTATCGCAGCTTCAGATTCCAAACTTGATATGTAGATCCAAAGTGATGACCTCTGAACAGTTTAGGTACCACTGAATTTTTCAACGCTTTTTAAGGGAGTACCTCCATATAGAAGAGTGAGCCATAAACACTTTTTTTTAACCGATGGTGGTTGTGTGGGGCGTCAAATGAAAGGCCGTGATGAAAAATTTCCAAAACAAGTCCTAACATTGTGTTACAGGCTTCGTTGAATGACGCGTGAGGGGGGATACAGTAAGACCTCGCTGTTTTGGTTTGGCGCTTTTTTATTTCAACCCAGGGACTCCCCGAAATTGCTCGCAGCACTACGGGGATTCCTCAAAATTGTGCGCAGTGCTATGTTTCCAAATATGTACATATGTTAACATATCCGTAACAGTGTAGTTGTGTTTCTTGTTTGGTGTGGTGCGGTACGGACGTATTTTTATCATTTGAAACATTGGTTGACATTTTTGTGTATAAATTTGTCTATAACGATTAACACAGTGACAAATATTATGACCTTTAGTTTTTATCATGGGTGATAGTGAAAAACAAGAAAAGAAACCAACCAGAAAAAGCAACTAAATGCAATGATTAGAAGATTAGATTCTAGTGAACGTCAATCTCAAATTAGTGCTGCATTGAATTTGGCGACTTCAACAATAAGGACAATTCCTAAGAATTAAGAAAAAATACTGTCATCGGCAACTGCAACTACGTCAAGCTCTGCAACTAGAATTATCCGTTCTAAAAATAACATTTTAGAGGGAATGGAAAAACCAATAGACCAAGGCGTTATATCCAATTTTAAGGCTTATGACTTGCGACGCACTTTTTAGCAGATGTTTGGAAAAACAGACGGAGAAGAGAAGCAACCAATAAGAGATTTTTAGGTAAACTACAATATCATGCATGCTGTAGAAAACATAAACTTTTTTTGGAATGAGATAACAGAAAGATCTTTGAAAGGAGCATAGAAGAACATTTGGCCAGATTTAAGTAAGAGTGAAGACATTGAATACTCTGTCGATGTGGATGAAATAGTGGAATCAGCGAAACAAGCCGGTTTAGATGAGATAAATGTGGAAGACGTCGAAGAAATAGTTCAAGAAACAGCAGCTAGTTTTTCTAATGATGAGCTCAAGGAATTAACTGAGCAAAAAGAAAATAAAAATATTGATTGTTATTTCGGAGAAGAGCGAAAAGAACTTTCGATGGCGTTTGTAAAAAGGAGTTTGACCACTATAACTGAAATTATGTACCAATTTGTTGAAAATGATTCAATTTTCGACAGCAGTTCGAAAGCAAGACGGGGTGTTAAAGATGCTTTAACCACTTATCAGCAGCTTCTAACAGAACTCAAAAGGAAAATGCAAACTACATTAGATGCCTTCTTGACAAAAGAAAATTGGAAACACAGAATAGACTGAATGATCTGACTGACTTAGAATTTTATTTGTTTTTGTAAGTAAATTTGTTTATATTGTTTTTATTTTTGTAAGAAATAAATGCTTAGTTTTATATTTATCAAAATAACATAATTATTAAATTTAATACTTAACTAATTTTCTACCCATCTTCCCCTAACTCTATTACATACATATTTATATGTTAAGATTGCCTCGTTTAGCGCTGTTTCACATTACGCTCTACTTTGATGGAACGTATCCCCCACGTTAAGCGGGGTCTTACTGTATATGAAAAATGTGTGCCCCTCCCTGGGGGTTGGACACCCGGTATCCGAAAATCTGCTAAAAGGTAGTCTCTATGAGAGAAACAACAACAAATACCTTATAAGTTGAAATTCACTAAGCTTTGTTAATTGTTAGTTGTTGAGTGAATTCTACATTTTCCCCAATAAAACCATATGGATACCCTTAAACCCAACGAAATTTGATATTTAAGTAGTTGTACAAAAGAGCCTGATACCCCGCAACTTTGCAGAAAATCGAATCATATTCACGGAAATTGCAGCCATTTGAAATTTTCTTACAACAACAACAACACACAATTTTGGTATTCTATAGACTTTCCATCGAATTAGACACTGCAATTTTGATATGACCTTTTTAAGATTTTCAGACAAGGTGAATAACATATGTAAATATTTTTGGGAATTCACGATGTGAGTGATTTTTATTATATTGGAACAAAATTTCGGCCGGTAAAATAGAAGCGACAATGGTTTTTCTTTTAACCATGTACATTTCATCGAAGTGTTTCTTAAGTATATTCATTGTTGAGGACTGCGTATTGTAGGTTCAGAACAAAACTCTTTTGTTATGTCCATTCTACTTGTTTTCGTTTAGTTATGAATAAGATTTGTACTTTGCGAGTGCAGATTTTTCAATCTATCCGAATGAATTGAATCAAATACAAACATAGTTACTTATGTTGCTGGTTCGGTAATAAAGCATTTTCGGTCAATGCGCAATGGTTTTTTATTCTTTCCTGGAAAATATATACACGTGTTAGTCGACAATCATACAGAAGTTTAAACTTAATGCAGTTTAGATTCAAAATGCGCAAACATTTTTTCTAAATATTTTTAATTTCGTCTTATAGACTAACAACATATTTACAAAACATGAATTTCAATGTCTGTACAGTCAATTTGAGGTTGATTTTTCACATCCAACATAACTTAGAAAATAATACAATTTCCTTGGCTTTAAATTTTGGGGTTCTAAATTATAAGCACGAAATCATTTAGACGAAAGGAAGTAGAGAATCTTTTATACATATTTAAATATCTTTTCAACACTACGAAATTAACAAAACTCCTAATACATCTTCTACAGAAAATTCTAAGTTTACATTAAATATACTTCAGCCCCAGTATCATCAAAAATCTTGAATTACGGTCGCTAAACAACAACAAAGTGGATGACAATAAATTGATGCTCTTAACAAATAAAAGAACGTAGATTATCAAGTTCATTTGGATAATTAATGTTCCTACCAACAAATTAATATCCCGCTTCATCGGATTCTGGATCTTCCTTAGTGGGCGGGTTTCCTGCAGATCCTTGGAAGATTGGTCCTGAGAATCTTAGGAATTTAGTAACGATTTGCCCGAGCCCTTGAGCAGCTGGGCTATCGCCGTTATTGTTAGCACCTCCAAAGATGCCGGCAGTAATACCAGTCAATTTGGACGTTATGGCTGTAAGTTTAGGCGAAACGACGGCGGTTACAAGTCCTTGGAAATCCTTGATAGGAGGTGGAAGGGTGATGTTGTACTGGCGATTTTTTTCAATGTTGGCTTGTTCCAAACGATCCAAGATGCGCGTTTTGGTGTCAATCACGTTGTCAACTTGCTATTTACAATTTCAGAATTTTATTATTTACTTCTCTTGTGGATGTAAGAGTACATTTAAAATGGTGTATGAGGTTTAGTGTACATGTAATGCCACGAACGTGTTTATATTTTGTGAGATGTGCAAAGCAAATTTTATGCCAAAGCGGATTAATATGAATGCCTGATTTCTCGCAGCGGATTTTGTTATTGATTGACGCTAAAGCCATTTTAAATTTTGTTATTGTAAAATAAATATGACAACTAACATTTGAAAATTAGGGATGAAACTTATGAATCAGAAACACGCAAAGTACGATTGTAATGAGGTAAGTGGTTACAAAAATTTTGTGAATTAGTATTGTTTTCCGAAACTTGTAGTTATTCAAAATTTATATACGAGTAGTAAAGCACTGTATCTATTCCAAAACTACAACTTTATTTAAAAGATGGATATTGCCATTTCGAGAGAGCAAGTTACAGCATCTTTTACATAAAGTTGTAGTTTTGGAGTAGATACAGTGTTTTACTATATAAATGGTGGATTCATTATTCAAAAGTAAAAGACTTTCTTTAGCTGCTGAATATTATTAAGCATTTTTGTTTTGCAAGTCGATCGAAATATTTCTCATGTCTTCTCCAAAAAACGTAAAGTAGCGAGATATATATTACTTTCTGCGATTAATAGAGCTTAAGGGTTATATATGTATATGACAAACGCACAAGAAACACTGTAGGACTCTCGACTCAGACATTCAACCAACTAATAATTACTTACTCCAAAAACAAAACCCAAAATTGCATTTTTGGCTTCAAATGTTTCCGGTAATTTTCTCTTTTCGCGGTCCAGTCCATTAGTATCAGACACCTGAAATGACAAAATGAAAAAAGATCAAACATTCATTACAAATACAAAGTTAAGCTTACAATCAGTTGTATTGTTTGGTAAAAATTGCGGCTCCGCGTAATATAAAGCAACTGGTCGATGTTTGAAATTCGACTATCGATCAGTATTTGTTCAAACACTCACACAAAAATACGAGTAAATCAAATGAAATGCATCAGCAAAGTACGAATCACGTTTGTTCGCCAATTACTTGACATACTCCTTTTTATTGTAGATTTTACTCATTGCTTTTACTTTCACTCTAACGATCATAAAAATAACTTGTATATGCTCGTATGTTATTATTTAAGTGCTTCAAAATTTGAAATATTGTAGCCATATGAAGATTTATTGAACGAGGTCTAATTGTGAGACCATCCAAATCAACAATGCATATTTTGTAATGGTTAAAATTGTTCATTAAAATCATTTAATAAGGGTCAAGTGTGGCAACTGTTTACAAACTATACTCAGGTTAATTTCTGGCTAAACTTGTTTGAAAAATTTAATTCTGGTGCAATCAGTTCCGCACTCAAATCTTGTTGATTTGAAATTATTTGTCAACATTTTCTAACGTAAATAAATTATATATATAATGAACGCACCGTTAAACTTTTTTAATAAACTGTCAATGTCGAAACGTTAGTTAAAGTCAACATTTTCATCGTGGTAAAGTTCACGAACCACCAACGTTTGGAAATTATTAAAAGTTACTACCGAAATTCTGAGTCGGTTTCATCGAAAAATCATCTTCAGCGCTGAAGATGATTTTTCTGGCTCAATGGCTTTGTTAATAAGCAAAATATGCGTTATTACTGTTTGCTGCGGTTTTCATGCCGGAGATGTGATTGGGCCGTATTTTTTCGTGGATGAAAACGACTGTCATGTTACCGGCAATAGAGAGCGCTTTCGTGTTATGTTGAAAGATTATTTGTGGCCAGAATTAGATGAACTTGACTTCAACGATGTGTAGTTTCAATAAGACGGTGCTACTAGCCACAGAGCACGCCTCACAATCGGTTTGGTTATGTCCTATATATATATATATATATATATATATATATATATATATATATATATATATATATATATATATATATATATATATATATATATATATATATATATATATATATATATATATATATATATATATATATATATATATATATATATATATATATATTTATGTATATATATATATATATATATATATATATATATACATATATATATATATATATATATATATATATATATATATATATACATATACTCGTATATATATATACATATACATATATATATATATATATATATATATATATATATATACAGGTATATATATATATATATATATATATATATATATATATATACATATATATGTACACGAGAGTGAATCAAATGTAAGCAGTAATTTTTTTTATAGATTCATTGAGTGATATTACACATAAACCATATCACCAACGTTCCTCGGTATGGTCTCCTGCGTTGTTTACACACTTTGTCACCATTTTGGAAGCTGTCAGTCAATTGCATACGTGCTTCTCGACTTCTCCATCACTTTCGAGTCGGTTTCCTCTGAGTGATTCTTTTAGGGGGTGCGAAAAAAAGTAGTCTTAGGGGGACAAGTCTGGATTTTTCTTGTGTGGCCTAGCATTATCATAGAAAAGGATGACCTCTCTAACGAGCAAGCTTCGTCTTTTGTTTTAGTAGGGGGTTTTCGTAAAAAATAATTTCTAAGACATCTAACTGCTAATCATGTTCAATAAGCTCTCGCGCGGCACGGATGTTGCCATCTGTAAGCCTTGTCCTTGGAAGTCTATCATTCTTTTTCGACACGTTCTCGTCCACCCTTAAATTCTCTGGCTTAGGCATAATCTTGATTCTGAGACAATATGGTATCCCCATACTGCGCATATATTATATTCCCACAACTTATAGAGCAACAGTTTTACTGAGAACATTAGTCATTTGTAGACCATCTACTTCAAAAGCCACCTTGGTACTCCCTATAATATTTTCATAATAGGGCCTCAGTTTTCATTCCATGACTTTAGACAGCACTTTGTATGATGTGTACAACAGAGAAATACCTCTGTAATTTTTACAGTGTAGTAAAACTCCCTTTTTATGCGTGGCGCATATGATACTTTTCCGCTAGTCATCTGGTAGCTGCTCTTCTGCCCATACCCTATATATTAACCGATGATGGAGGTTGTGAAGATGTGTTTCACCGGCTTTGGACAGTTCTTTCGGTATTCCGTCAACTTCAGGAGCTTTGTACTTTTTGAACAACTAATAGTTACCTATGCCTCTTATACTGTTGGTGGCGCCGTCAAGACATCTCTTCAACCCCTGAAACGCTCACCGTTTTGATAGTTGTTGTGGGTTCTTTGAGAAGTTTTTGGAAATATTGCTTCCACCTCTTTTTGATATGGGTAGGACCTCCTAATATTACATTTTTGCGGAGGCCCGTGCATGGCTCGTATCTCCTTGAAGCTATTTTATCGAGACATACGCTAATCTGGCTTCATTTAGCGTAATTTATTTATTTATTTGTCAGCACAGTGTCACTTTTTGGTTGATGACCCAAGTCCTTTTGCGCTATGCCTGTGATAGCACAATTGACAAAAATTTTGTTTAAAGGGCCATTTCCATATACAGGGGCTAACAGTTTATTCCAACCAGAGCCTTCCGACATTTTTAACGGGGGACAACTTTTAATCAAAACACGTATCGAAAAAATTTAAATGCAGACTAGTAGATCTATGTAAAATAAATACATTTCAAACATAACAACAAATTTATTCATACGAGATCATTTCTTAAACATTTTAAAGTAAAACTTAAAAAAGAGGAGCTTCAACAAAAATTTTAGCCAAAATTTAATGCTCACAAATATTTTTAAGATATTTTTTGGTTTTAATATTTCTTATGGCCACCTTTTTGGTTAATTACTGCAATTAACCTATTTGGCATTGATTCGATCAACTTTTGAGTAATCGCGGGGTGATTTTGTTCTACTCGCCGTTGAAGGCGTTTTTTGAATTTATTTTTAGATGAAATCTTGTGTTTGCGAACGTTTTCGTCCAAAACCAAATAAAACGTTTCAACAACGTTCATGTTTTTTGAGCTGGTGGTGCCATAAGATTGGTACTATTCCAAACGAGCCACGACTGAACGATTCCTTCCTTATATTTTGGGTGATAATCTATATAAAAGCGGGAATTGCACTCAATGCCAAGCTTCTGAGCACTTTCAATTTCATATGTTGAAGTACATGGCTGTGTCCATGGTCCCGTCAGTAAAAACCTAATTTCCATCGCCAGCAGCTGACATTCAAGTCCAAATACGACACTCTCGCCACCATGTTCAATAATTAATCTTAAATTCTTATTTTGCAATTCAGTCTTTGGCTTTCGCCAGATGTAGGACTGCCCTTCAGAAAAAAAATATTAAAATTTGACTCGTCGGCGGATAAAACATTATTTCAGAAGCTGTAATTTTTGGAAATGTGCTCTTTAGCAAATAAAAGGTGCCACTGCTGATTTTTTCGTTGATAAATGGCTTATTGTGAGTAACTCGTTCGTTAAAGCCTAAGGCGGATTGAAAACACTATACATGGAATAGAAAAATTTATCAAACTACTAAAGTGACAGATGTCGATATATTAAATTCTTCGGAATCATATTGCAACATCTGTGACTGTGAGTGAAAACCCCTGGAATTTCCAGCCGTTCCGCTCTACAGACGGGTATTTTGAGACTTGTCTTGCTACTGGCTTTGTTCCTCCAGAAGCATTCGTGCATTTGGACATGAATTGATACGTTTTTGATTCTGACGGTGTCCTAATTACATATCACATACATATATGTATAGATGGGCCATGGACAAGAAGATAAAATATCCTCCCAATTTGAGTTCACGAGACCAAAAATTCCAATATAGATAGTAATTTGCTAGATTCTTTGCGGCTGGTCGAGCTGGGACGGAGCAATCTAGGTATTCGTGGTTGAATGACAATGTCTAAATTATTCGTGGTAATATTTTTTGTTTGGTGTTTTCCATTACTTGGTTTTGAGATTCAATTCATCATTGCTACATTTAGTGTTGTTGTTTGTTTGTGTTCCAAATTAGAGATAAGGTTTTAGTTTATGTTAGGAACATTGTGATAGCATTTTTAGGGTTTTGTAAAATAATTTTACAAAAACTTCTAAAATCGCGTCCTGTCTGTCCGTCTGTCTGTCTGTCCGTCCGTGTGTCACAGCAGTTTTTCTCGGAAACTACTTAGGCTAGAAACATCAAATTTTGTATGTAGGTGTAAAGTGGTGCTCTCTTCAAAGTTCAACTACAAAAATTTTTTATAAGGTATTTAAGGGGGGTCTCCCCATATAGGGGAGTGACCCCCCGAAAAAAAAATTCATTGAAGGTAGCCGATATGGGTATCAAATGAAAGGCCTTGATGAGAACTTTTCAAAACAGGTCTTAGTTTGGCAAAGTTTGCTTCAAGGGGTGCACAGGGAGGGGAAATACACGAAAAATTTGTGTCCCCCCCCCCCCTCGCGATTGGACACCTGTGATCCGAAAAATCTGAAAAAAATCAAGAATGTAGGCCTTGATGAGTACAACAACAACAAATACGTGAGAAGTGGCAATTTACTCAACTTTGTTAGTAATAGTATGATTTATCGATTTTATGTTTTCTTGAATAAAATCTTAACGGTAACCTTAAATTCAATGAAATTCTGTAAACAAATAATATTTATAAGATTGATGTACCCTGAAAGCTTCATAAAGATTGAATCATATCGAGCGAAGTTATAGCGGTTTGAATTTTCCTGTATTACTATGGAACAATATGCGCTGCATTTATTACTATGGCAACATATGGCTATAGAACAACATGCGCTTTTTACCGACTCAGACACTACAGTTTTGTCTCATGAATATCGGGATTGGATCGTAGTAGTCTTTGTGTATAGACGTCTTTTAAATCGCTCCTGTCAAAAGTTTTCAAAAATTAAATTAATTTTTTAAAAACGTTAGTCCGAAGTTAATTTTTATCGGAAAAAATCTTATATTGTCGAAGTAATCGACTCAGGAAATTTCTATCGAATATTTTTACTTCGAACACAATAACGAACTCTTGCACGTTTTTCATCTTTTTGAGCGGCCGCCATTTTGTTTCAGATGGTTCGACTTTGAACATTTTATTGTGAAATTCATCACACACTTTAATGAAGCTCTGTACCAAATTTCGTTCAAATTTGAGATATACTTTGGTCAGAACAGGAATCACGACTTTTCCCCTAAAACGGCCGCCATTTTATTTTCACTCGGCCGATTTAGCTGATTGATTATATATATATATATATATATATATATATATATATATATATATATATATATATATATATATATATATATATATATATATATATATATATATATATATATATGTATATATATATATATATATATATATATATATATATATATATATATAGATATATATATATATATATATATATATATAATATATATATATATATATATATATATATATATATATGTAGGCTCTTCCATTAAGGACATAAAAAATCGATTGTGAGGCGTGTGGTATGGCTAGTGGCACGTTTTGTTGAAACCACATATCGTTGATGTCAAGTCCATCCAATTCTGGCCACAAATAATCTTCCAACATAACACGATAGCGCTCTCTATTGACGATAACATGGCGGTCGTTTTCATCTATGAAGATATACGGCTCAATCACACCTCCAGCATGAAAACCGCACCAAATGGTGATTTTTTGCAGATGCAACGGTGTCTCAAGAAGCACGTGCGGGTTTGTTGTTGACCAATAACGCATATTTTGCTCATTAACAAAGCCATTGAGCCAGAAATCAGCTTCATCGCTGCAGATGATTTTTCGATGAAATTCTTCGTTTTCTCATCGGAGAAGTTTTGGCATTTGGAATATCAAGTAGCTTTAGTTCTTGAGTCAATTTGATCTTGTATCTATTTAGGCCAAGATCGTTTCGCAAAATATGCCACAGTGTCGTTTGAACGATGCCCAATTCTAGAGAACGACGTGGAATCGACTGATTCGGCTCATTTTGAATCCATGCGCTTACGACTGCGATAT
Source organism: Odontomyia ornata (assembly GCA_963969285.1). NCBI lineage: Eukaryota > Metazoa > Arthropoda > Insecta > Diptera > Stratiomyidae > Odontomyia > Odontomyia ornata. The sequence goes on along the minus strand of OZ017739.1, from coordinate 269,317,855 downwards.
ATCCTTCACTTCGGGCGAGGCAACATCTATTTGGCACCGGAACATCCAATAATAAATAGTTGGACTCGAACTTATCCACTATAGCACGCACAGCCTATTGGATGGGTTAAAGTTGCGACCACCGACTCGGAATTTCGGTAGTAATTTTTAATAATATCCAAACGTTGCTTGTTATTGAACTTTCATATGATAAAAATGTTGACTTTAACTGATTTTTGACATTGACAGTTACTGAAACTGTTTAAGGGTGCGTTCATATAAAGATACAACATGGTTATGTCTCTAATGGAAAGCCATATATATATATATATATATATATATATATATATATATATATATATATATATGTATATATATATATATATATATATATATATATATATATATATATATATATATATACTACGACCATGAGTGAATTTCATGTGCCAACCGCCGTTGTGTACCGTATTGTCATGCGTTTTTTTATTGAGGAAAGGTGTTAAAAACACGGAAATATTTCTGCATTTGCGGGGGCAGCTCGGTAGTGACTGCCTAAGTAGGACTTCAGTGTTTAAATGGGCCAAAGCATACAAGGATGGTCACGAAACCGTCGAAAATGAGCCGCATGATCGTCGACCGCTAGCCAGCATCACACCAGACAACATTTGCCGCGTAGAACAACTCATTTTGGAGGACCGTAGGATGAATGTTCGAGACATTTCGGCTGAACTCGGCATCAGTATTGGTAGTGTAGAGTCTGTCATCCACGAACACTTTCAATATCGCAAAATAACGGCGCGATGGGCTCCTAAACTGTTGAACTAAGGGCAAAAATTCACGCGGTTGGAAGTTTGTCGCCGCTTGCTGACGCAATGTGAGGTGAAGGTGGACGGTTTTTTTAACGCGAATCTTCACTACAGACGAGACGTGGATACACTATTACACTCGCAGAAGCAAGGTGTCGTGTGGAGGAAGAAGGCGCGCCAGTCAAAGCTGTGATGTGTATCGATAAAATCTGTAACTAGGTACATATATCACAAAGAAGTGCTTGCTAAATGTACCTCCACATTTTGGCAAGAATGATGTTTAGGTATATGTGATTGAATCCTTCAGGAGCTGTGACAACTTGTTCTTGAAATGCTCTGGGCAATTTTTTTAAGCAATTAGTTTATTTGTTATCAACATAATATCTTTTGTTTTGAGGAATTGATCAGATCTTGCTTTAAATTTTCACAAGCCGCATTACGAGTCATTTTAACTAGCACTGTAAAAAATGACTTTAATGGCCCTATAGGACTCCATCAACAAAAAAGCATTTGGTACATTATTCAGTAATAAGAATATTTGCGAATTCCATATATGGAAGCATTGCGATTCTCGATACTCGTCTTATATCACTTCCCTTCCCTTCACCTTCCGCAACATAGTCATCTCGGGTATATCAGACTTTTGGGATTAATGGAACTCGGATATCCAAGTAAACCTCTGTGCTAATGACTCAGCATAGACCACAAAGGCAGATTGAACCTCCAAGTACTGAATGCCAAAGATAGGAAAATAAAAGATACGCAAAAATACGAGATGACACATTGCAGGATCCTCAAAAGAACTTTAGAAACCATGCGGAAAGTATTTATTATATCAGAGTCAATTTGAATTTGCAGGTAGTTCCCAACATATGTTACATATTTAGGATTTGTTTTGATAGGGAAGCTACCTTTAGAGCTCACATTGCCTATATTTTTAAAAACAATTTTCTGATGATGGACGCTCAGTTACGAGGGTAGTCCCAAAAGTACCCGACCTGATTTATGAATACAAGTAGTTTTAAAAAAACAGTTATTGCGATTGACAATACCACCTTTCAACAACTTAATATGAAAAATTCATAACGGTACGTTTATTATTATTTCTTTTTTAAAGATATCCTCTCAGTGAATTTGTAAATATAGAAAAAATCGGGCATCTTTATGTGATACAATACTTTCATATGAAAGGTCTAAGTCCAACCGATATCAAAGCCGAGTTGGATTCTACTTTGGAGAAGTCTGCTTCTTCGTTTACAATGGTCAAGTATTGTGTAGCTCAGTTTAAGTGAGGTCGCACGAGCTGCCAAGATGAACACAGCACTGGTCGACCATGTGAGGTCACTTCGTCAGAAAATTTGAAGAAAATCCACAAAATGGTATTGGATGACCGTCGACTAAAAATGCGCGAGATAGCAGACATGGCAGGCATTTCAAAAAGTGCTGTGCATTGCATTTTGACCGAAAATTTGGACATGAGAAAGCTGTGCGCAAAATGGGTGCCGTGTTTGCTCACAATGGAGCACAAACAGAAACGTGAGGATGTTTCCATCGAGTGTTTGACAATGTTTCGCAGCAATAAAGCCGAGTTTTGCGTTGATTCATAACCATGGACGAAACATGGGTCATGCACAAAATGGTATTGGATGACCGTCGACTAAAAATGCGCGAGATAGCAGACATGGCAGGCATTTCAAAAAGTGCTGTGCATTGCATTTTGACCGAAAATTTGGACATGAGAAAGCTGTGCGCAAGATGGGTGCCGTGTTTGCTCACAATGGAGCACAAACAGAAAAGTGAGGATGTTTCCATCGAGTGTTTGACAATGTTTCGCAGCAATAAAGCCGAGTTTTTGCGTCGATTCTTAACCATGGACGAAACATGGGTCCATCATTTTACACCTGAGACCAAGAGCAGTCAAAGCGGTGGACTGAAAACGGAGAACCGGCTCCAAAGAAATCAAAGACAGTTCAGTTAGCTGGCAAGGTCATGGCATCCGTTTTCTGGGAAGCGCGTGGAATACTATTTGTTATCTCGAAAAAGGAAAAACAATCAACGGCGCATATTATGCAGCCTTATTTCAGCGTTTGAGTGATGAAATCAAGAACAAACGGCCCCATCTGACGAAAAAGAAAGTGTTGTTTCATCACGACAACGCACCAGTCCACACGTGCGTCATTGCGATGGCTGAAATCAATGAATTGCTTCCTCATGCACCCTATTTGCCAGATCTGGCTACCCCGGATTATTTTCTTTTGACGAATTTGAAAAAATGGCTCGGCGGCAAAAGATTTGCCAACAATGAGTCTGCGGTTAGTAGCTATTTTGAGGAGCTTGACGGTTCCTACTATAAAGAGGGTATCGAAGCTATTAAACATCATTGGGAAAAGTGTATTGAGATGAAAGGAGATTATGTAGAAAAAAAAAAAACATTTTCGCTACTATTTTCTTTGTCGGGTCGGGTACTTTTGGGACCGCCCTCGTATATCACATGCGGTGATGGTTGAGGAAAATATATAGACGGGATAAGACAACATATTGAAGCAAAGAATTTTTAGAAAAAACAAAGAAAGCCGACTTCAAAACGCACTAAAAAGGATGAAATCAAGGTTATAGAATCGGAGTCAAATCAGTTTTCCCTGTTTTAGTTACCATTGACGAATAAGCTGTTGCCACTCACCATATACTAGTACTATAAATACACCCGTGAATTTATTAATGGCTTTCACTAAGAAATTCGTTAAAACTGTGGGTTCCCCTTTCATAAAACGTTCCCATGTCTTGCCCCGCAGCCATGTTATCTGAATGGTCCCTTGTTTTTAGGTCTTTGTGAAGAAATTTTTACAAAGACCTACTAGCCTCGCGACCAGTCTATACGTGCGTCATAGAAAGTTTTCTCAGAAACTGTAGAAGCTAGAAAGCTCAACTTTGTAACAAGGCCAGAAGTGGTGGTCTCTCGAAAGCTAAGGTCTTTTTAAACATTTCAACATTTTTTAAGAGGGGTTCCCATTCATAACGAAGTAGCCATTAAAAAAATTTTATAATCAAAGGTAGTCGTGTGGGGTATCAAATGAAAGTCTTGATAGGAACTTTTAGAATCTGAATTAAAAAAGGCATTTTATGGATCAGGGGGTCGAGGGGGAGACAAAATGTCTCAACATTTTGTGTCCTCCCTCACTCGCGGCACCTTTGAGCCGAAAAAATCTGAAACAAATCCTGGAGGTGGACCTTTATGAGTTCCAGGACAACAAATACCTCAGAAATCAAAATTCACTCAACTTTGTTAATAATAGTATGATTGGTGAATTTTACATTTTTACCCATAAAATCAAAACAGTACCATTAAACTTCTAGAAACTTCGCGGATACATAGATTAATATATACATAGATTAAAATAAGATCCGCTTGTAACCAAGTGAGTTATCTTCTTCTTCCTTGTAGCACTACAGCCCCTCTCGGGCCTTCGCTTAGAGATAGTTAGAGTATCTCATTTTCATGACCGTATTGATTTTTCCGGAAGTTGGTTTGGTCAGTACCGTGCTCCCGTATGCCTGCTCAGCAATGATATGATCTGATTAAATCAGTACATATAACCACTGAGTGAACACTCATAGTCTGTCCGAAAAATTCCCTGAACTAAATGACGTTGCTGAGATTTGAACCTGGAACCTTCGGATTTGAACCTGGAACCTTCGGCTTATGCGTTCATGCTCTAACCACTAGACCACACAGACTATCAAGTGAGTTACAGCTATTTTAGTTGTATGGAATTAAAATAACAATAACATGAAAATTCAAGGAATAGTGTTTAATTTGAATACGTTCAATGGGCCGAGCATTTAGAGAAATTATTTAAGCTATATTAAAACGGCAGCTGCAATATGCTTATGAAAGAAACTCTGCATCTACTGCATAAATTGGAACGATTTATTACCTAAGTATTGAATGAATAATTCAAATTATCGATTCACACTACTAGAAAATTTGCTTCGAACCCTGGGATTGTTACAAAGACCTTGTGGTAGGAGCACTCTTCTGATTACTCAACTTGTTCTACTAAATCATTTAACTCCATCTTGAGGATTTATTCAAATATCCATGCTTACTCAATTATATTGCCCAACAGATTTTCTAAAGTCTGCATAAAGTAAAATGCGGCAATGAATTGGTTTCAGATATTCTTCTGTCTGACTACCAGCCTGGCTACGTGCACTTTTAAGCGCGAAACTGACCGTATCATCTTCTAGAGTACCTTTAAGGTTGCGAAATAATTTTTTTTAACTGATTCTAAGGCCAAGCCATAGTAGAAAGTGATGTTTGGGCTGAATCTAAGATAAGATCAGACATGTTGCGCTGGCGATTATAATTAACATAACTATTATTAAAGAAAAAATCTGTGTTGGATAAAAGTTTTTGCTCAATAATATTAAAATATTTGTAATCCACAATTAATAAAATGCGATTTTGCCAACAACTAATTTCGGTGCGTCCTCAAGATTTAGTTATTTTACCTTGATTAGCGAGTATTCTATAAATATTAAAAATTTTATTATAACTACAATCCAGGGGCAGATGAGATCGAAACAATCAACCAATAAAATTAAATTAGCGCAAAATACCCAATTGCTTCGTTGCATATGCAAATACCAAATTTTATTTGATGGTAATTTGAGTTTCATTCTGTTCGCTAGTAACAAATTTTAATCACTACAACCCACAGGCCATGACCAAAACTGCGTGAGCCTGACCAGTATTTAATTTATAAAATCCACGATGATAATAGAGAATGTATAGTATGTTAGTACGATAAATTTTCCATTCACATTCGCAAATGTGCTTCAGCAGGTTACTATTGAACGCTACGCAGACTAGACATTCATGATTGTAGGCTGTTTTATTTCTTCGGCGATGGCTAATTTACATGATGGAGCGGTCATTTGCTGTTAGCAGACTTACGTGAATGGAGCAATGTTGAGCAGCAGCCAGAAAAAGAAATGTTGAAAACCATGACTTATATTTTGATTAGGCGTGCGGTGACCTAGAGCGGGGTGGGTATAATGTTAAAGTTCGTGATTGCATCTCCTATGCGCAGTCTCCTTTAGAGAGAAACAAATTTCCAAAGTGCATGGAATTCACCAATTTCATAATTGATTTCGCTTTTTGCCCCTTACTAGGTTCATCTTTGGAGGTCGAATGGTAATCTAATTATTTCACGCGATTAATTTGTGCAACGTTCAA
>OZ017739.1:269299328-269306828 GCA_963969285.1 Odontomyia ornata | reverse complement strand
TCGAGTTTAGAGACAAAAGAAAATTCATATCAAACAAAGCACTAAAACTTTTTGACATAATCGACAATCATACTGATGATCGCTCAGCTTTTCCAAACTGGTACATAAAAGTCAAACTCATGCGGTGGTGACAGCACTAGCTACTTAAGCTAAAGATCAGTAATTCGTGTCTCCTTTGCAGCCAAAAAATTTGTTACAGACTATCCTTTTAATATGCTTTGAGCCCACTCAACGGTTATGGGAATTGAGGTTAAAAATCTACTAATAATCACGGGGTTAAGGCTGATGCTGACGTATAAACTTTAAGAGAACTGTAACGGTCAAGAAATTAAATAATCGACAAGTAAGTATTATAAGGATAACGGGTAAGAACAGTTAAGGATGTGAAACAAATGATCCCCAAATAAGCTTCTGAATTTCATTTACGGGAAGTGCGGAAAAAAAGACGATATTACTGGTATAGTAAAAATGGTACCAGCTTGTCACTTTTGTCGGTTCAAAGATTCGATAGCTTTAGTTTCCATAGGTTCTGAAAAAATGCTGTAATCTACGGATGGATGAGCACATGTCGCGAGGTCCCTTTGAAATTAAATTCTGTTAAATTTCCGGTAAAATGACCATCACTGTTTATTTCTAGATGTTCTGCCTCTAAAAGACTTAAAATCTTCTACATAAAAATTAATGCACATACATCCGTTTATCGGAAGTTTTATAGGCTTTAATTTAAGTTGATAAAGTTGTGAGGAGGTGGCACTTCTCAGAAATGCAGTCACCAGCAATGAATAACGTTAAGAAATATGTCAAAAAGATGTGCGCGATCAAAGGAAAATCCATTGTTTTTCTACTTTCAACGGTCGCCATTTTGTTGCAAACCGGCGAAAAATCATTCAAATCATGAATTCTCAAAAATATGAATGTTATTGACCTTATTGGAAAATTTCAAGAAGATCAAGTCAAAACTGCATTGACTGATTCGATGGAAAGTCCATAAATTACCAAAATCACGTGTTATTGTTGTTGTAATTGGAGAAATTTCAAACGGCTAAAACTTCCGTGTATATGATTCGATTTTTATCAAACTTACAAAGTTTAAGAATCCTTAGTAGGACTACGTAAATGTCGAATTTCGTTCAGTTTAAGGGTACCAATGCGATTTTATTGGGAAAAATGTGAAATTCGAATATCATACTATTATCAACAAAGTTGAACGAATTTTGACTTCTAAGGTATTTGTTGTTGTTGTACTCATAAACATCTACTTGCATAATTTTTTTCAGATTTTTCGGATCACAGGTGTCCAATCGCGTGGGGGGCTCCGATTTTGCGTGTATTTCCCCTCCCTGCGCGTCCCTCGAAGCAAAAAGTATCAAATTAAGAAATTTGATACCCATATCGGCTACCTTTGATGAAATTTTTTTTTCGGGGGCCACTCCCCTATATGGGGAGACCCCCTTAAATACCTTATAAAATTTTTTGTAGGTGAACTTTGAAGAGAGCACCACTTTACACCTGCATACAAAATTTGATGTTTCTAGCTTAAGTAGTTTGCGAGAAAAAGTGCTGTGACACACGGACGGACCGACGGACGGACAGGTCGCGAAACTAGTAGGGTTTTGTAAAATTATTTCACGAAACCCTAAAAATTCCCACGATCTCATGTCTTTGAGAAACAGTATAAAGGGGTGAATGCGAATACAGATTTTGGTCGAAATCTAATTTTCTCTAGGATCCATTCGTTCGAATCTGTGAAGACTTTATTAAGTATTGCTGAGAAAACCTCCCCATACACGCTCTAGAGATATATGAAACTATGACTAAATGATGACTAAACTGAGACATGTTTTTCAAATAAGTCATCCTTCATTCATATCTATGCCTTTTCTTTTACCTGATTTCAGCCTGATGACAAATTTTCCCTTCCATATATCATATGCAGAATATTTAGGGATAAATGTTGAATATCACTTTATAGAAAACTTAATAGGCTTTGATTCGGTTTCTATTAATTTTTCTCTAAAATACATGCTTTTTGAGACATGCGGAAAAATCAGAAGAGGAACTTAGGGCACAAATATTTCTCATCAAAAACGGTAATTTAAAAGAACTATTGTGAGGTATCAAATTGCTCGCGATTCAATAAGCTTTAGTTGTTAGTCAATACAATTTTGTGTATGATGTACGGTTTTCGAAATATGCACAAAAAACTAAAAATGAGCACATGTAATCTTTCCGAATTTCGTATGTTCGTTGTGAATTAACTCAAGAAAAACTGTATTGATATGCTTACCCAAGGAATGTTTAACAAAATTCATTATTACTATATTTTACGTGGCCGCCGCTTTGTTGGAATATTACCAATATTACTGATTGAACTGAATTTGAAAAATGTACATTATATTCATCTTATCTGAAAGATTGGAGAGTACCCAATGAAAATTTTAGTGCCTGGTTCGATGGAAACCGGTATATTTGAAAATATGTGCTGTTGTTGTAACTGCTGAAAATTAACATGCCTACGAATTCAGTGAATATGATTCAATTTTCATGAAACTTACGAGCTGCGTTAATAATATATCATTGTATTAAAGCCTACCCACGCGATTTTATTGAAAAAATATGAAATTTGAATATAATACTGTTGCCAACAAAGTTGAGTGAAGTGTTTGTTGCCATTGTACTCATGAAGACCACTCTCCATAATTTTGTCAGATTTTTCGAGTCGCAAGTGTCTACTAGCGAGGGCGAGGAAACAAATTTTTCATAAATGTTTCTTCCCTTTGCACCCCCTAAAGCAAAGCTCTACCATTTAAAGGTCCATTTTGAAAACCCCATATCAAGAACTTCCATTTTATATTCCACATGACCATCTGTGGTAAAGTTTTTTTTTAAGGTAATCTTCTTCTACTTAACCAATCAATCGTTATACTCTATATACAGGGTTGGTACGGTATTAGAGGACATGCATAAATGTGACTATAACCTCGCACTTTTTTAAATTTTTTTTCCTTTTCAGATAAGAAATGGCGGACTACAACATCACTCAAGAAATGAAGAGACATGCTTCCATCAGCGCTATATGTGCGAACCATACAGATTTAGAGATCTCTAATTTTCTTAATTGCGCCCGTTCATTTGTGCATAAGGTTCGCCGTGAATTGGAAGCATCTGGAGGTGATACAGAATCGGTTGCGAAACGTAAAAAGTACGAACAACGTTCTGACATTGTCCGATTTGCAGAATTCTTAGAGCAAGTGCAAGCGATCATAGACGAGGACCCTTCAAAATCAATGAGGGTCCTTGCGAGAGAGCTTCATGTTTCTGAGCGCCTTATTCGTAGAGTTGTCCACGAAGACCTTCGGTATAAGTCTTACGTGATGCGCAGAGGACAGTTTATGTCGGAACGAACACGGGAGCAGAGACTTCTCCGATCAAAACGTCTTTTAAACAAAATCAAACACCCTGAGGCTGAGGTTTTTTCCGACTAAAAAAAATTTGACCATGATCAAAAGACCAATCGCAGAAATGACAGATGGCTGTGTTCAAATCCTACGGAGGTTCCTATTGTTATGCACACAAAATTTCCAGCCACTGTTATGGTTTAAGGTGTTTTCAGTAACGAAAGACATGTTATGCCACTACACTTTTTTACTCAAGGACTTCGAGTGAACTCTGCTGCATACACCGAGGTTTTGGAGATGGTAGTGAAACCCTGAATAGACAATGTAAGCGAAGGCAGACCATACATTTTTCAACAAGACTCTGCTTCTTCACATAAAGCGATGGCGACACAAGATTGGATGGCCGAAAATGTTCATGACCATATAACACCGAGCTTATGGCCACCTAGCTCCCCAGACCTTAATCCTTTGGATTATTACGTATGGGGCGTAGTTGAGCGTGAGACCAAAAAGCGTTTTCATAATACCGTTTCTTCGCTGAAGACTGCTATTAATGGCGTTATGGTCAATATGAACAAGGAATAACTTTAAAGCCATATACTGATTTAACGTTATATAAAAAATTCCTGAAATTTAATTAAATTTTGTAAAAAATACAAGCTATTTAATTTTACTCTCAAGTTGTCCTTAAATACCGTACGCACCCTGTATTAAGTCATCTCTTGCATAAATACTGCTGTCAAACATTTCCCCTATAGCCATAGAAATCTAGTTAGCAATTTAGGTTGTCACAAAATATTAATTTATCTCTATCCCTTAAAAATGAGGGGCCACCGTTTTAAATTAGAGCTTTTGATTTTGTGTTGTTAGATTTTTTCTGGAAAAGCTTTTATATATTTTTGACTTTCTTAGTTATCATCCACTTTATGCAATTTTTCACATGCTGGACGAATGTGATAAAATGACTTGAAATACCAGTTTTTATCAGAATATTTTGAAAAAGTGTGCCGCTACTGTTTCAGCAAAATAATGGCTAGTTCTTACAAGTGACTTTTTTATTTTAAATTTCGTGTTAGTCAAAGAAATAGTGCGACTTTTGGAGGCTTACAGACTTCCAAATTTTGAGCGGCCGCCGTTTTGAAATTAGAAAGCGAACCTCTAAAACTTCCATTTCGCTTCCTAGATAATTTTAATTCCTACCACGCCAGAAAATTTCGCCAAAAATGGCTCAACTACAACAATTTACAATATTAATGCGTTTTTTGCCTTAAAATGGACGCCATTTTGTTTTGGATAGATTAAATTTAACTTATATCGTGCACTTCATACATACAGGTCAGTATTGTGCCAAGTTTTGTCAAAATCAGAGCTTAAATTTTTTCAAAGCAGAAATCAAGAATGCCCGCCATTTTGCTTTCAAGCATAGTTAACTTGCTGAGACGTTAGCCTTATTAACCTTCCCTGGAAATTTGATGCAAATCGATGCCAAATTTGCATTTTTCAATTGGGCAAAAAATGAACGATCTGACCCACTGACTGACATCTCATTTTTAAGATTTTGTAAAAAACGTTTTTTTACAATACCCTCTTAATGTCGGTACCTGTCAATTCCTCCGTCCATCCGCATGTCTGTCAGTGCATCACAGTAAGTTTTCTCAGGGACTAGAGAAGCTAGAAGCATCAACTCTTGTAAGCAGCTCAGAAGTTTCTGGTTTATGAATTTTTCATAGTTGAAAAAAATTTCAATGGATTTCAAGGAGGATCTCCCCAAATCTCCTTCAAATTTTGTTTTTATCACCGAGCATAGTCGAGTAGGGTATCAAATGTTTGTTGAGATCTTTTAACATACGTTTTTAAAACTGTAATATCGATTACGGAATAAGCAGGGGAAGCGAAAGAACACGAAATGATTGTGTGGCCCCTCGCGTTAGGACCCCTGTGGACCGAAAGATCTGAAAAAAAATCATGAAGGCAGCCTTCTGTGGTTTCAATAACAACAAATACCTTAGAAGTCGAAATTTATATTTTTTAAATAAAATCATGAGCGTACCCTTATCTTCAATGAAATGCGATACATAGATGGTTACTTGTAAGTCCCATCAACTGTGGACATTTCAAAGGGATCCAATTGCATTTGATGAAGTTATAGTAGTTTGAATTTTCCTATATAACAACCCCAACAATACATGACTATGGAACAATATGCGCTTCCAACACACTAAGGGTTGGTCAGGATTAGCATAAATGGTTCGTATTCTGAATATGTTTGAGAATTCATTCAACGAAGGACATCAATAAACTTAAAACAAAATTGCAGCCATTTTAAATGATAATATTGAGTAAAGTAAGTACCATTCGAGCTTCCCATCAAACCATACACTACACTTTTGATTGGATCTTCCCCTGATTTCGAGATAAAAGAATAAAAAAAACCATTAATTTTTCTAAGTTGAGTATAAAACCCTTCTGACATGAGTATAGTTCTGTCTACTAAGCTTGTTATTTATAGATACGCATATCATCCAGTGAATTTAAAAGGTTTTGTGAAGACAGGATCAATTTTACATTCTTATCTATAGCAGTCCTAATAGTAAAACCCAGATTTCATCACTATCTTTTGTTTGACGTCCAATTATTTTCAATGGAGGAATAGAGGGGTCGATACAAAATAATTAACTTTAAGTATACAACTTCCACTAACTTTATAAATCTGTTATTTTTTCTCTCCCATAGGAAACTAGCTGGACATTTAATTTTCTTATGATGTACTCTTAAAAACTATTCCGAAGAAGTTTTCCTCTCAATCGAATTTAAATCCGATGACTCTTTTTGCAAATTAACGAAACCTGCAGTAACGACTGAAAACTAAAATTAATTATTAAATTAAAGGTTGGCCGCTGGCAAATCTGGGTATATTAGAGAGTACATTAAAAGTTCGTGGTGAATGCTCTGATAAAGGAAACGCAAGTTGCTAAAACTGCATGCCAATTCGTACCTATTTATGCATATCTGTGGCACTATTCACGCATTCGATATCACCTGTTGAATAACTGCGTTCCAAAGTAAAAATACCTGACTATGACATTGAAATATAAATGACCAATTGAAAAGTAAAACTCACAAAGTAGCATCCCGTGAGGCGGTCAACGGTTTTCGTATGATATACGATTAAGGTCTACAAAATTAGCAAAAAAGCACATATGCAGAATTCCAATGCTACTCAATTTATTCAATTTACTTATTTGCCATTGGTGATGCATTTATTGTATATTTGTAACTTTGTGTTAACAGTTGACAAGGTTGTATTTTAATGCCGTACAAAGTTAAGTAGCATATTCCAAGTCAGCGTGAAAGCGTCCTAGGTGCAATGTTATCAAGGTTTACTTTGCGGTAAGCATACTGAAGATGATTCAAACATTTGTTTTCTTTGATTCAATGCCTGGTAAACTGATATACGAGTGTGTAGGCAAATGTTTAAATGAATTTTTTTAGAGGAAACCACTGAAGTATTATGACAGGTGGGAATTGGATTGGTTTGCAGCAAAAGTGATATATGAACGAGCTACATGGTAACATAAATACGTGTACCATGGAGACTAAGTCTTACGGATTGTTTGAGGAGAAAACTTTGTAATGGAATAAGGTACTTCGTATTCAGTTCGACTATGTTTTCCGCTAAAGCAAACCCACTTTACAGGGCTATTATTTTGATTTCCTGATATCAGTTACGCACGATGCTACATTTAACACTGGTTTTGAGATATTGAGGGGGGTACTTAGATGAGGCTTTTGTTCGGGCAATCTATAAATTAATATTCCGCAGTTCAGAGCTCCATACTTGGCTGATCTTATTGTGACCTATACTTCACACTTTCAACGCGTCATATACTCGTATATGTAAGCTTTGGTACTAGCATCTTTTAAGGAATTTCAAAAATACACCAAACAGAAGCTGCTAAAAAAGACACAATAATGCTCAATATTCATAAATTCTAAATTTTAATTACTTATGAAAGTTGTTTTTTTTTTTGTATGTCGCTATTTTTCAGAAAAATTATTAATGCCACATAATTAGGCATAAATAATTTTTCTGAAAAATTAT